>CAWUFW010020350.1:0-154435 GCA_963921515.1 Calotriton arnoldi
TGTGGATGGGAAGGGCAAGGACTTTCAGGAATTGTGGGCCCCCTTTTTACAGATTCTAACTAAAGATATGAGGGAAGTAACTTGTCCGAAATATCTACAAATCCTGCGGCTCATTCCCCTAGAACCACCTGGTGCATCTCAAGACTGACTACGAAGGTGCTGGCTCATGATGTAGCAGGATTGCCCTAGCTTAGATAGTGCGAACTGATGCGGAGGGAGGGTGGAGGGTGGACTGGGAGGGAGGGGTTGTTTATTTGTGTTACTGTTTTGAAAAGTGGTATACTCATCAGATACCTTACTGACTCAGTTAAGACCTGAACTCTACGCGAGGTCGCCCTCAGGGATGTAGACCTGAACGCTGTGTCATTCTCGTTGGTTTTCGCTCTGCAGGCGTTTTGATGTAGGCAGTAAAGCTGTGTATTTGTTCCTTGGTAGCCACGAAATAAATATGATTGATTCTAAAATGTATATAAAGTATATTTATAAAAAAAGAATGTCTGTAGTTAAAATATAAAACTACATTAAAAATCTAAATAAATTGTAGTATACTTAGTATTAAAAATAAACCCTAGAAATTAACTAAAACAATTTATATTGCAGGGACATAATTCTTTAGAATTTGGAAAACCTTATAAATTCACTGAAAAAACAAAGGTTATAGGGACGTTAAAGTGAGGAAACAATATTTAAAAACCTTAGAAATTCACTGAAAGAACCAAAGGTTACAGGGACGTTAAAGTTAGGAAACAGAATAGAAAAAACCTTCATAACTCACTGAAAATCCAAAGGTTACAGGGACGTTATACTTGGGCTCAGATTTTACTTGTACAAAACCATTGAAATTCAGCAGTTATAGTTACCTGAGCTAACTATAACTTACGCCCCTGCAATGCACTTATGACCTCACATATTACATCACTCATGACATGGTATGCACACACATCCATCAGTATTTGTTTGCACCAACATATCAATCCATCCACGTCACCTGGGGCAGGGCTGGGGCTGACCATGGGGAAAACGGAGCCCACACAAAGCTGTTACTTTGAAGGTATTCACAATCCTTGCCTAGCCTTTCACACTCAATTTACACAACTAAAGGTAGTGTCAGCAAAAACTGGACTGTGTGTGTGTAAACTCGGTCTAAAAGACACTACAAACACCCATACTTTACAGAGTTGTTGAGGGAGGGGTTTTTTGCCCACAGAGAAAACAAAGAAAATACCATGTGGGTGGATTTTCACCATGCAGACATCCATGCTAGATTTTTGACTACCAGCTGGTTTAGGGTTAGGAGTAGGCATGGAATTCTATAATTCCCAAACATTCAAGGCGTAGCCCTTGGAATTTTTCCGAGTCTCTTTGCAAGTGGAAATCTATGCAGAATCTAGAAGGAAATCTGCAACCTGTACTTCTTTCAAGTCAGCTTTATACTGTGACAATTCAGACCAGGTTGGTCAGGTTCAGCTGTTTTCCACTCTATATGCATATAGTGTAAATCATTTTTGTGTTAATTTAAGGCGGGTCCAAAAAAGAAATTATCAAGGTCTTATCGAAATTTTGGAAGGGGAGCAGAACAGGTGTCTCAGCAACGTTAGAATACATCAACAACCCTAGTACATTTGGGTTTCTTGCCTATACAATATGGATAACCAGGCATTTTTGAGGCCAGTGACAATACCTAACACCTGGATCATTAGTGAGGACTGGTAACTTCAAGTTCAGTGCCTTACATAACTACAAACTACATATGTGTTGATATCGAACACACCGAGTCATTATATTGCATTTATAATCAAGTAGGACCCTTAGTCCCTGTGGCTTGTAGCTGAAACATATTTAGTTTCTGGAAAAAGCCATTTTAAGCTATGATTGTAGCGATAAGATGTAGTCCATAAGTGAGGTAATGGAAGCTATGCCCTCAGTGCGCACAACTGTCTTTTCCGCTTCCAAAGACACTAGAACTTCACTCACCTTTTGGGCATGCTACTTTATCGTCATTTAACTCAAAAGTAGAGTCACTAGCATAACGTTGCTGGAATGGGAGGGACCACCTGCAGGATAGCAGTTCATATCAATGGTTAAACTTGATGAGAATGAGTTTATAAAATATCAAATTCTGATACTGTAGCAAACTGCACAAAACACACTTCTAAAAAGGGAAAGTAAAATATCTTGGCATACGGACATAAATCAAGATATACACACAGATTTTGTGTGTGCGCATGTGTGTTTGTAGTTTGTGTGTGCGTGTAGTTTGTGCTTACACCCAATCTTATTTAGCTTACCTGGAGAATTTAGACTCCATAATGGTAAGCACAGTCATAGCACTACTAAAGAAGTCCCCCTTCTGTTGGTACATAATAGCAAATCAACTAAAACACTGACTGCCTACAGATCTCTCTGTTGAACCAGTGACTGCACATTCCAAGATCACAGGCATACCATTCTATATACCTTGTGCGCACGCAGGTGCTTCCTCCTGTATAATTTTAAATGTCAGGCCAGTGCCATACCTTGAGTAGCCAGCAGGAGTCTCTGCCGCACTCATGTGTCTGCTTCATAAGGGACTTCTGTTCCTGCCATGCGCTTTCTGGCTACAAGGTCTTCCAGCTACTACTATGTGTTTCTCGTTTATCCTATGCCTTTAGAGATACTATACTACAAATAGCCACAAAATGCCTCTGATGCAGAGGTACCTACAGCTTACACCCAAATTATGTGGACGTTTTCTAGACCACTCCCTCACCAACTCAACCCACTCCAGAAAAAGAGGTGCATACATAGATATTATGGTTGGAGACACACAAAACCATCAGCCTAAAAGCTCTTCAAATAATTTATATAGATGCATTTGCAATATTTACTAAATAAGAACGTGGCGCCAATCAATTGGCCAAAAGTAAAATTATTATTATTGTAAAATAACAATCTGGTCAGTCTGTCTTTTTGTTAAAATGCTGGGCTGCAGACATTTCATAAGACTCACAAGAGCTTGGTAGGTTAAACCCTCTGAATTCACACAGCCATATCACCCCCCATCCTGCCCCCCGACCAGGCTATTATCAGAAAGTGACACATTAGCCTATTTAGTTGGTCTACTCACAAAAACCCCATGATGTGTTCCATTTGAAAATGGCACAATACATATAGCTGAAACATGGGAAAAGATTTTCTCGTACTTTTAGTTTTTTGAGCCCCGGGAGGGAATTCCCCGATTCGTAATAATGTCTACAGATTTGTTTAATGGCAACTTCAGTTTTTTCATTTTTTTAGAAAAAAACTTAACCTTGTGAGGTATTTTTTCCTGTAGTTGGTAGACACATTGTAGAAGGGTAAGGAAGTATTTTCAAAATATTTTTTAGGTTTACGTTTTTCTATAGAAGTTCACAAGGTTATGTGTTTGGGGGTTGAATTATGCAGGCTTCATATAGCGATTTACTGAACATATTTTTATAGCAGAGTTGTAGCAATACCTGAAAGTTTAAAAAATAATAATTTGGGAATGTGTGTGATCAGGTTCTGTTGTTTGGGGAGTGCTAAAGGACTGAACATTTTTGTTTTTAAGCAAAAGCTATTTCTTTGAAGAAAACACTTTGAAAGGAGAGTGTAGTCTGCTGCAAGGTGGTGATGTCAGGTTTTGGAGTTTTATCTTTTGTTTACTGGTGAATTTATAGGGATTGTGCAGGATGTTTTATTGGAGTTTTAAATGTTTCAGGTTTCTGGGTTCTTAAAAAAGGTGGTTTACTTTCTTAAAGATGAATGTGAATTTTACAATTAGGTTGTTTAGTCAGGTTTACTATTAGAAAATAAACATGTTGGTGGTGGAGGTGGTGGTGGTAAAGGTTTGCAGAGCTTTTAAAAGTGAATGAGTCAGGTGGTGTTTTCCAAAGTAGGCAATTGTTTGAGGCGAAAGTTGTTTTTTTATGTTAACTTGCGGAATTGTCTATAGAAGTAGGAGCTTTCTTGAAGGGGTTATGGCAGTTAACCAAAACTACAAAAAATAAGATACAAATAAAAACTGATTTCCCCAGCCCACTGCCGCACAGTAACCAGCCCAGTAAACACACATTCTCCAAATAAAAACATACCAGCGCTCATGTATTTAGTCCTCTCCCAAGAAAGAAATATTTAAGGAATAATGTAAGGAATGGGAATGAAAACAATATTAGTCAAGACTGCTTTTTGCCTATTCCATTAAACTGAACTTAATTAACATGCAACTGAAACCTAAACAAAAGGAAAATGGGCAAACAAATCTTTTATTTATAATGTAATGTGAAAACGTCTTGTGGACTAAACACTTGAGACTAGTACGCCATAGAATACTATTTTTGCACCAGCAACACCTTTTCTGCATGGCCAGGAGTCATATGGCAACTTTTCAAGTTCAAGATAAATTCCTTTGTTTCCCACACTTCCAACCTGCTGGAGGCAAGTGTGTGCTATTGCCAGCCTGCGACCAGACTGGTCAAACAGAGCAGCACATTATCCTCTGCATGGACAGAGGTAATTTTTTTGTTTCTAACTAACCAAGAATCAGGTAGGGCAGAGTTTCCCAGTACACTGGCCCAACTCTTCTAACATATCTCCAGAGCAGGGATTCAAGCCTTTAAGTATTATACCTTAAAAAAGTCAGGGAATCAACAACATGCAAAGGGTATTATTTCAGCTGTTTCGTAGCCGGGTCTTTTTATATAATTATATATGAGTGTTGATAGCCAGGCTTCTAAATCTCCTTTACTTTATAGTGAGTTGCCCTATTATCTTACTGCTTTCTTAAGGTGGGAGCACCTTTTTAAATATGACATCTGGCATCTGTTTCCAGTAATAACCACTCACCTGGTACTGCCCAAATCCTACTGACCCCCCTCCCCCAATGAACATGAGGACTCCTTTTCTAGGACCTGATGGAGCAGGGTTTTCGCGAAATAAAACCTGCTCTAATTGAACACTCAGTAACGTTTACTAACTGTGTGCGGTGAAAAACTAATGTGGAAAAGAGCCTAACATGAGGGAAAATGCTACTGCGCAAGCGCGTACTAAAGTACTGAAGTAGGCCGCAAATGCTTCTTGATAAACGAAAAATAAAGGACTAATGCTGCTTTTGTGCACTTTATCAACGTTTGCTAGAAATAATAACGTGGGTTGCGCATGGATAGATGCAACATGGGGTGGATGCGTAATGAAAAACATTATAAGTGATTAATAATGTCTGTGTTTGTTTTTTTAATAGAAGCATGGTTTTCTGTTCTGCGGGGAAAACACGGGGTTAATAAGACTAGAACAAAATTCTGCAAAATAACACTGAGCAAGATGATGGCAGTGGAAGACAAGCGTCCTTCGCCAGTCCTGTGTGCCTGCCAAGAGACAACTGATAGAAACAAAATTTTCCTTGAATGAAAGAACATTTCCTCTTCGAGCGGCACGAACGGATAAATGAGACACATAATTTGCTACATCATGACTAGGATGAAGGAAACAAATGCTATGACAGAGGCTCGAATTTGTATTTCCTGGGGTGGAAGTAGATATGCAGAATAATTGAACAATGTAGAAGATGAGCAAAGGGACATGACGAGAGTGGTGTGACAAAACACCCCCTTCCTTAACCAATCATGTGTAGAGAAATCCTCTGTTCTGACACAAGTGTGGGTTGGACATTTGGGTTTTAGTGTATAATTGAGGTACCTGGTGGGAGGGGTTTAGGAGCTTTGTTGGAGAGTTTGTTGGTGTTAGTTGGTGTCTTACTTTCTTACCTGCGTGAGGAGAGGCCTTCTTTGCTGTCTCCTAAACTTGAGCTGGCTGCTCCTGTCTGCTGATTCCTGACTTAGTCTTTGCCTCTTCAAATCTTTTTGAGGGGCCTTACTGCTCTCATGGCCAGAGAGCAGATTTCCTATTCAATTGGGTTAGTATAGACCGAAAACTGAATTTGCATTAAACATTTGCAAATGTATTTTGTCTCTGAACCTTTTGTCTCTTCGCCTTTCCACTCCTTTATGCATTGTCATTTTGAGATGTTTGTTTGATCATATTTCTTTGATGTTTTTGCTCAGTGATGATCTGTGATTTGTACTGTATTTTGGTATTGACGAGCATTATTTCACATTATTTTAGATAAACATTATAAATATACAAATGTGTCTGTCTTTATTAGAGGTGTTTTAAAGTTTATGATTTATTCAAGAAACGAGTATTGGTTTGCCAAACCCTGTCAACTATATAAAGATCGCATCGCCACAATTGGTATGATAGAAATGAAGATACAAATTGGATTTTGGTAAATTTTGGTAATTGTTTGGAAATTTACTAATCTCAGCGTGAAGGGGCTTGTGGGTAATGAAATTGGGCCTGGTTTGTGGAAAATGATTAGTCCCAGATCGCTGGATCAGACCCATCCTCTCTCCCGGCCATATGTTTGGAGCCACACTAACCATGTGTGACATTACAGGACAAAGAGAAGACCTCGAACCTAAAAAATGTAGACATCAGATAGATTTTCTTACAAGTTATGTGGGGTGGGGGAGTATCTGGGGACTTGAGTTTGTACTCAAAACCCCATTTGGTCTATGTTTACAAACCGAAACAACACTGCTGGTTGATAACTACCTGCAGCCCGCACTCCCCTTACGTGCCATAGCCACACCCAAGTCAACAAACGATGGTATTGGTTTAACCAGTTTCCCTCCACCCTTCGCTCCAGTTGTAAAGCAAACTAGTGGTGGATGAAGCTCAAATTCTGTGTACAATTACAAAAGCTTGGTTTCAAAATGTATCAAAAGATTTATCCAATTATCCATTAAAAACTGAACAACGAATATTTGCTGCAGGCTGTTTCAAGAATATGCATGAATCCAGGAGAAGGTTAGAGTGGCATTTTCAACCCAAGAAATAAATTGAGAAAAGATGTAGTGATCACGTGTTATGTAAGTCGTAATTTCCCTGTGCTGTCTGTCTCGCGCTCCTTCCTTCGAAGATACCTTTTTGTGTCTTTTGGAGCGTTTCCATCTTGAAAGCTCGCAAGGCTCACGTGGCAAGGATGTAAACTGGCAAATAACATCTCCACTCCCTCAAGAGAATGCCGAAGCATTGTTTTAAGCATGTACACAATAATTAAATGTTTGGTCTCAGTGGACGACCTTTCACTTGGATAACTGCCAAGAATAAAGATAATGTCTACAACTGCTGTCGGATCAACCGTTCGCGAAAGTTGAAACAGAACGGACGGGAAATATTTTTTTTTACAGTCTGTTCCAGTCCACTCACTGGATCCAGAAATGAAGGTGCAGCTAGGAGAAATTACAGTTGGATAAATACAAGTGCAGTATGGATAATCTTACTACCATTGCATAAGCACTTCCTCAGCAAACAACATACAGTAACGTGGGCAATAATAACTTAAGACCATGGGACAAAAAGCAAAACGCATAGTAAACAAAAAAACTATCGATGTGGAAAAACGATGTGACAGTGGCAATGTGCAACGTCTGTGTGTACAGTAGAAGGGTGTACGAGGAATGTTGGAAGTATGTAAAGCAGTGGGGTGGACAGGATATGTTTGTTGTGTGGAGTAAACGTGACAATTAAGGATGAAGCAGTGATGCTACAAGTGGATTGTCAAATCATAACTAAATACTTACAATACCAAATCTTTCTATAGAGTAGGGTCCGGGCTACGTACATCCAGGCCAGGCCCAGGACCTCAGCCATTCCACCTACTTCCTACCCGATAAGAGAAAGACATGCATGCATCATCCTCTCCAGAACGCCTACACCCCTCCTGTTTCACGGGGCCATTAGAGAAATCCTTCCTACCAACCAATTGAAAGTACACGGCAATGCTTCTTTAGAGAATTCAAACATTGGCATCTTAGAGGGCCAAAGTATAGACACTTATTTTCCTGAACCATTCCTTGGCATACTTATCAATGCTGTCACTTCCACTGTCATGTCTCCATGGTTCAATATGCTTGCCACTAATATTTTCGAGTCTATAAGCCTTTAAAATGTAAGTTGTTTTCTGCACAAAGCTTAATTTGGACAATGTTCCATCACTGGGGGCAGTAATAGGAACGTTCCTTCCTTAAGGTGCGAACCATCCATAGGTCATCTGCTCCAGTACTGCTTCTATGTCTCACCACCTTATTTCTAGATCAGCTCATTGAAATTCCCTCCAATCAGGATAGGATCTTGCACAATATCCCTGGAACGTCCTTTGTTGATGATATAAACTGAATCCATGAATCACCTTGATCCAATAAATCGGTGCAGTTTTAACACCCATTTTCCATAAGAGTGCCTTTTTAGACTAAACTGCATGATTTGAGCTCCCAGAGTACCAAAACCCATTAGGAAAGAACTGACCCCCTCCTTATCCCACCTGGGACTTTAAGTACCCACATCCATCTGATGAGTCTCATGGACCAATGTATGGGCCACATCTTATCTTCCTTTTTTGAGGGGTCCCTTCTGACCACTTGGCCTCAGAGAGAGCAGTATGACCAGGAATCACTTTTCATAGTCGTTCCAGCATCAGTACTCAAAATACTCCAGCTTTATTCTCAACACTGCTGGGAGAACATTCATACAGGAACTCTACCGGCTTCTATTTATCTGCACTCTTGGCTTTCTGCAAACGCTTTAAGTCCCAATTTAAATTTTCCCCTCCCCTCCCAACCCACCTGACGCGACCCTTCTCATAATACCTCCCATCTAGACCCCCTGACAACAATCCTTGTATAGATATAATTCTGCACTCTTAGAGCCCAGCCCGGGGAACATTTACTGACATTCACACTCCACATCTTTCGATGACACTACGATCAGTTCATTTAAATTTTTCATCTAACACAATTCTAATATTAATATTTAATAAATTCACGTACTTGTAAATTGTATTTATAGATTATTTCTATTAAACCTTTCAATTAATATTTGCTTTATTTGAATACACTAAGAAAACATATACATTTATCCAACAATCCACATTTCAAAGGATTTTACCATAAAGAAAAATAATAAAACCATTAACAGAAACCAAAAAAAATAAATCAATCCACCATATATCAGTAGAATTCCAAATTGTATGCAGAGCTAGAGGGCCAGATTGCCCCTCTGAAATAATGTATTTTATAAGTAAACAACCAAAAAAAAAAAAGCATTAGACTTAATATAGGACTGCAAATAATGATGTTTAGCCCTAAAAGTACTAAGGCCCAGACTTAAGATATGACCGCAATTCATGATGCTAATCCTTAAAGAACTAAGGACCCTTATGTAGCAACACATTTCCTACACAGAATGTATAAACACCTTAGATGCACAAGGCCCAAAGTGCCCACAAATAAAAGATTAAATATTCCCATCCCTTTGTCACACACTCTGCATCTTCTGTCACAGGCTGCTACTCTGTGCCAAGAATCTTCACTCTCTAAGAGGGGAAGATGATCACATTTGATGCTTATTTTTTCCCAAATATGAACCCAAAGTACAATGCACTGCAGTGAAGCTAAGTCAGACAAGTATGAAGAATCTACAATAGCTTTCTTCATTGTATTTTTAATTATCAAATCAGACACGGTTGACAGCTAATAGTATATCATGTTGCATGGCTATTACACTCCTCTGAGAAAGATCAGTGTCTAGAAATTCTGCCTTTGTGTAAATAGGAAAAATGAAATAAACATGATGAGAGGGTGATAAATCTACACTTTCACTACTTGTAAACAGTAGTCAAGTCAGAATGATATAACCATCCCAATAATATTTGCCATACAATTTTTCGTTCACGCTTATTTACAGACCTGCATCATAACTTTGAAGATGCAGAGTCACAAGTTAAGATGCATAAAACCAGTACTTTAATTGGAGAGGTACTGTCCGGTACTGAGTGCCTGCACTTCTTTAATTTGAAAGGGAGAGTAGCTGCACTGCTTATATACATTTAATGGGAAAGTACCGACACTCCTCAGGAGCAAGCAATTACTCTGCATAGGAAGTACTGGCACTTCTATATTTACATTTAAAGCACTGGATAAAATACAGAACAAGCATTGGCATAGCCAATAGGTCTCGCCTTTGGGACCTTATAAGTGTTTAGCCATGCAACACTTGATGTTGTTGCACCAAGGATATTGTGCTGGATAACTAAACACTTATAAGGTCCCAAAGGCGAGACCTATTGGCTATGCCAATGCTTGTTCTTTCTTATGATCGTCTATATAGGTTTCAATTTACCTCCAATGCACATTATCTGTCCTCACTGTACCATCATCTCTGAGAAGCAAACTCCAGAGAAAGATATGAGGAAATTATTGACCGGCTTAAAGATCCAGAACGTTGCGTCTGAATTACAGTGTACAATCTATCCTTGACTGCTGTATGTGGCTCCTCTTACAGTGCAACTAAAACAATGGCAAGCATGCAGTGTCTTACCCTGTAGTGTGCGTCCTGTGAAATGTCCTATTCAGAAGAGTATGACACAAGCTCTCTATCTGTTGGGCATTCCGAGTTCAAGCCCACCTACGTAGCGACCTAATTCCTGAGTTGCGACATGTTAGTATAGTGCTGCGCTTGCACGTTGCACGCATCAGATACCACAAGCCTTTAGTTATCCAGGTCCCAGTCTTATGGGGTTAGTAATCGTTGTGACTTATTGCGGTGTCTGCTGCGAGGGAGATGCTCCAGGATTGACAGCACACAGATGCACGACTACACAGTGCACAATGTACTCTGTAGACGAGGAAGGCAGGAGGGTAGAAAGGGAAGGGCAGGGAGTGATGAGAGAGAGGCGAGGGAAAGGAAGGAAGGAGGGAGGGAGGAACGATAGAAGGAAGGAAGGAAGGAAGAAAGGAAGGAGGGTAGGAAAAGAGGAGGGAACAGAGGGAAGGGAGGAGGACAGGGAAAGATGGAAAGAGAGCAAAAAAAGGATGGAATGAAGCAGGAGGGAGGGAGGAGCAAAAAAAGGATGGAATGAAGGAAGGAGGGAGGGAGGAACGATGGAAGGAATGAAGGAAGGAGGGAAGAAAGAAAGGAAGGAGGGTATAAGTAAAGAGGGAAGAGAGGAGGACATGGAAAGATAGAAAGAAAGAGCAAAAAAAGGATGGAATGAAGCCGGAGGGAGGGAGGAACGAATGAAGGTAGGAAGGCAGAAAGGAAGGAAGAGCAGAGGATAGAGAGAAGTGAACAGAGGGAAGAAAGGAAGGAAGGAGGGAAGAGGGGAAGAAAAAAAGAAAGGAAGGAAGGAGTTAGGAAGGTGCTTATATGAGGACTCAGGGGGAGGGAGCGAGAAAAAAGGGATAATGAGACAGAGAAAGACGGAGGACAGGATCGGGACAGTAGGAGCAAGGCCATAAATTCCCTTCTAATTCCAAATAATTCCGATTACACGCATGAGTAGTTTTCAATCAGGAAGATAATCTCAGAGATAGATGGCAGGATAATTCTTCGTCGGCGCCGCGTAAATATTGTGTCGTTTCTATTAATCTCAGCGAATCGGGTGTCAGGCTTGTCAGTCATTCCTCAAAACAAATTAAAAAAAGCATATTAAAAAAGGAGATGTGGGTGGGGATGTTTGTATCCGATGCACTGTTCACCCCCACCCGGGGTAATGAAAGCCGCCAACGCTAAATCTGTGTTTATTTATTCGGAAGTATTGGCGAGTCCTGCGGGCCTGAAGACTTAATCAGTGCCCGTGGGGAGCTGGCGAAGCCGGGCGGGAAGAGACTGGCACAGAGGAATGGGAGGCACACAGGGGGAGCACAGGGAGAGGGGCAGAAAGAGAGGGGCAGAAAGAGAGGGAAAGGGGCAGAGAGAGGGAGGGAGCCGGGGAGAAACGGAGGTACACGGGGAGCAAAAGGGCCGACAGAGATGCAAGCAGGGACAAAAATAACAAGCATTGGCCGCGCGGCCGTGAAAGTGACACTGTTGCCGTCCCTTCTAGCGCGCGAAAGTGAAAGCAGCTGCAGCGTCACATCTGGCGAGTGGTGTGCGATGTGCGCGCACCATGACGAGAGAGGAAATCCAGATGGCGCCTCTGCTCGTTACTGTGCGCGTAACCGCACGCTCTATGCCACCCAAAAAGCTGTGGTCGGCTTTTTAAAGCCCACTCACAAAATGTCTCGCCAGAGCAGCGCATGCGCTGGCTCAGGCGAGACCTAAAAATTCTGCCTATCCAAGCATCCCAAAAACAAACACCAGCGTTCTCAGCTAGCCTAACGAAATTAAAACATCTACATAAGGCACAAAAAGGAAATAACCGACAGTCAAAACCAAACGTGTCACCAAACCCATTTTCTTAGATTAGCTTGAGAGAAGCTTATAAATCCAACACAGTCCTGGACCCTTGATATACCTTCGTAAAAAAAATTATTGTCCAGAGATTTTCATTTTTGATTTATGTTTTTGCATTATTAGAGAAGCAATTTAGCTTGGGTAAACATTGCTAATCCGGGCCGATTCTTTCTGAATGACATTTTTAAACATGTCGGATGTGTTGCAGTGATAATGTAATATTTCAGGAACCATGCTACCTATATACTTCATTTTGGTGTCAAAACATAGGTTTTGAGGGTCAAGTAGACTTATAGAGACAGAAAATAACTCCTCAGAGAAACCCTCCCGCCATTTTCCAAAATGGCTGCTCTATAATGATGTGTTGACTTGTTGACTGCCTCTACATGTGTCTAACCTTGGTTCAACCATCTTTGCTCTCCTCTCTTATCTAGGAACAGTGACCCCATTTTTTTGCATTTATCTTAACCCCAGGAGCACGGGCACTGGACCTCTTTCTAGCTACTAGTCCCCTCCCTCTTCTTTTTTTGATAGATTCAAATTAGTAGACATGAGCGAAGCAGGTGGTAGCAGAGGATCTTTACCTCATGACAAAGTGTTGCTAACTACAAAATCGGAGGATAAACTAATCCAAACAAAAAGATAACATCAACTGTGGCTGGCCAGAAGAGTTTGAAATGCAGCAGAAATATGGCAAGACGAAGTTCACAAAAGATTGAAACTGATGGGTCAAGCGGATCCAATAATTTATAATTGTAACAACAAGTGCTACAAGTCTTACACAATGGAAAAAAGCCTGGGGGGAAAAAAAAAAAAAAAAAATAGCACATCATCATCATCATCATCATCAAGAATCGCAACAAGAATCCAAGTCTTCTGAGAAAGTGACAACAACCAAGCCCAATGCCCATCCACTTAGAAGATCAATGGCTACCCCTCGTCCACCTCCAACAACGGATCAGAGAGCAGAGGATCTTCAATGTGTTATCTGTGGTTTAGCCAGAACAAGGGCCAAAAGGATTGACAAAGGAACAAAGTATAGAGTATGTGAGTCTCAAAGTGTAAACATGTTTTTGTCTGCAGCTAGTTTCTTCCAAGATCAAGTTTTCAGACGAGTAGCTGATCTAAACAGCGAGGTGAATGTATTTGCAGCAGATTTGTATGCCCACCCGAACAGCATGCGTGCATTCATTCCAAAATATGAATGTACAATGAGCTTCCAGCTGCAACGTAACCACTAGCCTTCAGTTAAGTTTGCACTCCTTGAAAAAGCAAATGAAGTTTAAAGCCACTCTTAAGTGCTGGCTAAGGGTTCACACTCAGTGAGATCAGAGAAATAATGGTCAACATCGATGAAACTGTATTGATCCATAATAATGAAATGAAGATTTTTCTGGTGGGAATGTACAACGCAGAATTCGTTTTTGTCAGTCTAACAAAAAGAATGAGCCACTTATGGTGTTCTCAGCCAATTTGACTCCTGAAGTTCTTGCTGCCAAAATCAGATCACAGGATGCAGTAAAATCAGCAGGAACCATTTTAAGAAACATCCTGAAAGATTCAGAATTTGGACTCAATGACAAACTTTATGATGCCCCAGAGGTCCTCAAATCATGGGAGTCAACAAGACTGCGTGATGTTGTCTTATCATTTTTTACATCATTGTTTAATATCAGCAAAGCAAAACTGTTACAAAATAAAGTTCTTGATTTCGGAACAGAAGCCAACAACATTGATTATGGCTTTGAAGATATACGCAAAGAAGTGGAAGACAATCCCATGAACCGACAGGCTTATGCTGTACAAATGTACTGTCTTTTCCAAGTCATGTTTTATGAATTACATCACGGCAAAATGAAAACTCTGCTACACATGATGACCATGTAATCTGTGACAAGAGCAAAACTAGAGAGCTAATCACTTCAATGAATAGGATTGGTGTATTAACAAGTTATAATGACGTAGTACGGAGCAGGAACTAGTTAGCAATTCATGCTGTAAAATCTTGTGAATCCGACAGCACACCACTTCCAAGTCACTTTACCAGGAAAGGATTTACAATTGCCGCTTTTGAAAATTTTGAAGACAGCTCTTCTTTGTCTGCAACATCCAGCACACATGATATTGCCATGGTGCTTTTACAAGACTGGACCAATAAAGTAGCTGCTGGAAAGCAAGAAGCTGTATCAGCTGTAGGCCTAAACAAACGAAGCTGCAAACATATAACTCAATTGCTTTGCCAACGGGTGCAAAACCATTACAAGCCATCAACGTGTCCCAGTCTACCAGAAAGTTTCACAGTGGCTGAGGATATGGATCTTCTTCTACCTGATGCTGCAGTCTGCAAAGGTTATTTAACTGAATTTATCATAATGCTTATTCAGTGCGGACTGAAGGATGAAGAAAACCCAGTCACTCAGTGGGCTGGAATTCATGTTCTGATCTCACAGAATACAATCCCACTTAAGAAGGTTGGGTTTTTACCAGTAATACAATCTCCAGTCACAAACTACGCAACAGTATACACAGCTCTAAACAATTTCCAAAATGTACATGCTCAGCTTGAAGACCAGCCTATCCTGCCAATTTTTTGCGATGAAGGTGTTTTCCGTATTGTAGTTGACATTTTAATGAGCATTCCAGTAGAATTTGATGATCTTTATCCAATGAAGGGTGTTTTCCACATGACAAAAGTCATGTTGCGGTGTGCAGAAAGCTATCTCAGTGAAAAACTTGGTACATGCTGATCAGGAAGCTGCACCAAAAGACTGTTGACTCGCTGATTACTGTGATTCGTGAATTCGATAGCATAAACTACCTGAGATATGGATCCTGGTATTTGGAAAGAGTGAGGAAGCTAGAGGTGGAAAAACCATACCCCTACAGAAATTTAATACAAAGACATTTTGTGGTGAAAGACAGAGGGAAGGTTCAATGCTGTGGCTCCAGATATGAAACTGGAACAGACGATCCAGAGATCACAGAAAAGCTCTAAGGGAATTGTTGGTCAGACACATAAAAGTGAATATGTTGCTCAACGGCAGCTAGTTGACCATGAAGCATTTTCAATTTACAATGTTTTCAAAGAGATGACAAATTCAAAATGGATCATCATGAACCTGTTCCTCACCACGAACTTGTGGGAAAGAGAGGAACGTTTTGATAAACATACTGACAGCCTTCTTCATTTCATGCAGCAGCAAGGTAAGCCCTATGAAATTACTGAGCCTGTGCGACTAAACAACTTTGTGACCCAAAAACTATGTGGATAACTATATAAAGACTCGTCAACTAGATGTCCTGGAACATGGATCGAAACTATACGCAGAACCGAAGCAGGGGAGGTTTGAATTGAAAAAGAAAAAGCTGTTTGACAATCACGAAAGTGAAACTGCCACGCTTTAATTGACATAGTAAGAGTTTCGTCCAACCAGCCAGTACAAACCAGGTTACAAAAAAAACTTTTACAAGCACATAGTGAGATAGTTGGATGTAGCAAAAGAAATGGGTGAATTTATCAAGGACATTCTGTTGCATGATCTTCCATCAAACGCATTATTTGATGGAGATGCTGCAAACAAAACAGTGAAGCACAAGAGCTCGAAAAAAACCTTTCACCTGAAGAATTTCCATTCGAAAAGATGTCCAAGCCTCTAATGCCAATCTAGCCATGATGGCCAACATCTTCCCTACACTCGAGAAGGCGGTTTCGGCTAAATCCAATGACCCCTATCCACACCCTATCACCACTCTGGACCTAACCAGACCTCCCCCCCCCCCCTCCACAGGCGGGAGGTCCACACTGGCCCTAAATCATTCCCCTGCCCCCTTAGATGATCTAGGAACCTCTCAACCCCCTGTCAGACTGACCCAATACTCTAGACCTCCATCTCGGATGGCAGGCTAGCCTGCTGGTTCCCTCCGCTCACCACTCTCCAGTCCGATACAGGTTGACTCTCGAGCAATGAGCCCCCCTCTCACCCTATCGCCATCGCACCCATCGAAAGTTCCCCCGTCACGCATCCCTCCTTCTACGCCTCCTGCTAGGTCGGTGCCCTGGCAATTGCCCTCCACGGACCGTGTCCCGCTAAACCCACTCAATCCTTACTTGTCCGTCCCTGACTCACAGGGCAATGGCCCTCCCACCCTCCTACTCTTACCAACCCCTCTATCCTTACATCATGGAACACCGCAAGTCCACGATGAACAACTCCTCCCTCTAAAACCTCAAAATACCGCCTCAGACCTCTCTGGTACACATCGAGACCCCCCCCTCTCCGCCAGAACTCCCCACTCAACCTTCACCCCTCTCACAGCACTCATACCTGGTGGCGCGCCTGGACGACATATCTCTCCAGTTGCACCTTCTCACCGTCGAACTTCATGATCTGAAAGCCCTCTCGATCGAACACCTCCCCCTGAACAGTTCCCTCCTCTCCCGTACAAAGCTGCCCAGACCAGCTGCTAATGACAGAACTCGCTGTGGTCGGCCTCCCCCCCTCTCTTTCTCTAAAACCATACCCCTACCCAATGCTCCCTCCCGCCCCAGAAGAGCGATGGCCTATCTCGCGTCCAACGATATCAATGACTTACTGAAGTAAGTCTTACTCACTTACCTTAAACACCAACAAGATCACTCGGGGACAAATTCAAGCTATTCACGCTAACCCATACAGAGAACCCCCTCACAACCCTAGAGGCTTAAATAATGACAACCTTATGAGTGTGAACATCATACAGTCTCCTCCCCCTCATACTCTAGTGCAACTTAAATGCGTACTACTCAACTGCAGGTCAGCCAGCAAACACGCCTCTGACATATTCAACCTCATCCAACACAATGAGATAGACATCATCATCATCCTCACGGAAACTTGGCTCAATCCCACTTCCACTCCCTTCCTAGACCTCTTAGTGCCTCCTACCCATGACATAATCCGTCTAGACAGAGCTTGGAAGCCGGGCGGTGGCCTAGCTTGTATTCATCGGAGCACACTATCGGTCTCCCACTCGGAGTCCTCTACGCCATCTTCATGCGAATACCTTTGTCTCAATATCTTTAGTCACAACCTTTCGGTATGCAAACTACACACTTTTTATCACCCCCCTGGGGACAACCTCCCCTTCATCGAGCAATTAATGGAAATCATCTCAATCATGTTGATTCCGCTATGGCACAAATCTTCCTCGGTGATTTCAACCTTCACTGGTCCAACCTCAATGACCAAGCTGTAACATGCCTCAAATCCTTCTTAAATGATCACGATCTGATTCAACACTGTGACCAGCCAACCCATAATAAAGGAGAAATTCTGGACCTCATCATCACCAAAGGTCACACCATCACACTGGACACCATTACCCCGTGCGATTGGTCCGACCATCACAGCATCTTCTTTTCTATCAACATGGAAGTCTCTCTGAGGAAGGCTCAACCAACGAAATCGAAGATTTGGAAAAGGGACCTCAGAAATATCAATACTGCCGATCTAGCAACCCACTGTATATCCGCCCTCTCTCCACAAGATGACATGACTGAGGTACATGCACTCACTAACTTCTACAACTCTACTATCACTAGCATCATGGATTCCATTGCTCCACTCCAACAAAAAAATGCCCCAACAAAAATTTCCAAACCGTGGTTCAACGACAACTTAAACACGGAGCGCCGCAACCTTAGGGCATTCGAACGATCCTGGAAATCGAAACCGTCCTCGGACCAGCTAATAATCCTCAGAACGGTAATGAGCTCCTATAACAAACAAATCAAGATCGTCAAGGCCGACTACTTCAGATCCCAACTTAATCAAGCCGCTACCCGCCCCCAAAAACCTTTTGAGTTGGTGAAACAACAATCAGTGGAAGCACCAAACCGCTTGGTCCCTGGAGTCAGCCCACCTACATGCGATGAACTGGCTGCCTTCTTTTCTGAGAAAGCCAGACTCATCAATATTGATCTTGACTCCAGGAAGGCGCTACTGCTATCTGGTGGGTCTGCGCCCGACCCCCCCCCCCGGCAGGATCAGAGAAGATCGAACCGACTAGCCTAGGTACCAAGAACAATGCCTCATGGGGCACCTTCACTCCCCTCAGTGAAAGAGACACTAACAATATTCTTCAGAGCATCAACCCATCTAATCATTTCAGCGACCTGTTACCACCGTCCATCTTCAAAGAACTGAAGGAGATCGTCACCCCCATCTGGATAAAGATTGTCAATGAGTCTCTCTCTCAAGGTACGATCCCGGATTGCCTAAAAGCTGCTCAGGTAACACCTATTCTAAAAAAGCCTACAGCAGATAGTACGGACCGTAACAACTTACGCCCTATCTCTAACATCCCCACCCTAGACAAACTCCTAGAAAAATGCGTCCACTCTCAACTCTGTGCCCACATCGAGAATTTCCATCTCCTGGACCAACACCAATCTGGCTTCCGGAGTGGGCACAGCACCGAATCGGCTCTCACTCACGTTATGGATGACATTTTAAAAATGCTCTACCAAAATGAATCCTGCCTCCTTATCCTCCTTGACCTTTCCTCAGCGTCTGACACTGTTAACCACGACAACCTCATATCCACTTTGAAGCACAGGATGGGCCTTTCTGGTTCGGTGCTGCAATGGTTCTCGTCCTTCCTCCACCACAGATCCCAAAGAGTTAAGGCGAACTACTCTCTCCCTCAACCTTCACCAGTATCCATGGGGTCCCCCAAGGGTCCGCCCTATCCCCCATACTCTTCAATCTGTTCTTGGAACCTTTAGCTAATGAACTAAATTCCGCTGACATTCTCTTCCATATGTATGCAGATGATACGCAACTCTATCTGAAAATCTCCTCTCCGAATAACCTCATTTCACTCAACTCTACCCTAATAAATACTCAAAACTGGTTAACTGGGAACCACCTCTGGCTCAACACCTCCAAAACAGAATTCCTGCTCATTTCTCCCCCAAATCACATCCCCAAGATTGACCTTTGGATGAACCACCTCACTGCCTTCAACTGCTCCCCCCTCATTGTTGACTCAGCCAAATCTCTCGGTATCACCCTAGACAAGCATCTGAACATGAAAAATCATATCAGCAATGTGCGCAAGGGAGCTAATCACCTAATGAGGATACTCAGGAATCTCAAACCTTTCCTCCAACAAGCTGACTTCAAGCAAGTCGCAAGTTTTCAAGCAAGTAGCGCTTGTTTTACCGAGGCTAGACTATGGCAGTGCTACGCTCTGTGGCCTCCCCAAATATAACTTGGCCCCACTAAGGGCCTCACTGAATGCGGCGGCCAGATTGGTTACGGGTACCAAAAGAAACTAGCACATCTCCCCAGTCTTAAAATCCCTAAATTGGCTGCCCTATGAAGCAAGAATTCAGCTAAAGATTGCCTGTCTGTCTCACAAAGCACTCCATTTCAAAACCCCGAGTTATCTAGCGCAAAAGCTTGAATTATCCGGAGGGGGTAGACCTTCTCGGAGTGCTAACTCTCTCATCCTGAAACCACAGATCTTTCGCAAAAAGAGAACGTGTCACCGAGCCTCCTCTGGGTCGGCGCCGAAGATCTGGAACTCTCTCCCACCGGAAATACGCAGAATTTCCTCCAAGACTGCCTTCAAATTGGAAGTAAAAAGATTCCTCATGAACAAGTTCCTACCTTAAATGGGTTTTAGATCATCTGCTCTAATGCTTTGGACCTACACCCTAAGGCCTGCGTTTAATATTATTCTGCTCTACTAATCACTTGCTCCCCTCCCAGCTCGCTATGTTCCAATCATTATATTACCCTTTGTTGTCCCTTCGATTGTAACCTTCTTGTTTGATGTGCATATTTGACTTGTTTGGTTTGGTATCCCTTTGATGATTGTACTGCAACTTGTACCTTCCTCTCCCTCAAATTGTAAAGCGCTCAGTTATCCTTCGGGATCATGTTCGCGCTATACAAAACTTTATAAATAAAATAAAATGTCCTCATTGAAAACTGCTGTTATTATGAACTATATGTCACAGCTGCAAATGGTCAAGATTTCATCCATGCAAAACTTCAGAGAGGTCGTTCAGACTGTTCTACAGATATCAAAGTCAGTGTGTACCTTGCAAGAACTGCACATTGTCTGACAGTTATCTTCAACTATCGGTCAAAGAATGTGAGAGAATCAAATGAATGTTTAACTGCTGAACCTGTGAAGTTTCAAAATGGATTTGCTGAGTCAGAAGAAGAATGTGACTTTAAACACTAGAAAAATAGCTTGTGCATGTGTGGAAAACGAGTTCTGACTGTCACACATTGGATGTTCAGCAGTACAGTGAGTTCAAGAGATCTGTGCGTGGACAAATTAAAAGAGCGTTCTTATTGATCAGAAGATGTGCAAATGTTTTGGATCATGCATATGTAGAGAAAGATCAGTGTGAATTTGGTTGGGAAGATATTGAGGTGCTAAAAACAACGAAATTTTTAAAGCCTCTCCCCATAGAACTTTCACGTACATGTACTTGCAAAACCTGTGCTACAAAAAGATGTCCCTGTCGATATGCTCTTCTCAAATGTTCAACATTCTGCAAAAGTACCATGAGCGATTAACGAAACAAATAAAGTGAACTATGAAAATGTGTCTAAAACAGGAGTGATAAACATTTTGTTTTTCATATTCCGAACACAAATATTGATGTATACATAAAAGGATTAAAAACCAATACTATTTGTTTCATTTCTATATATGTCTCTTCTTCCTCCATTAAAGCTGTCATTTTGGAAAATGGTGGAAGGGGTGGTCCGAGGAGTTATTTTCTGTCTCTATAATACTACTTGACCCCCAAAACATATGTTTTGACACAAAAATGAAGTCTATAGGTCTCATGGGTCCAGAAATATCACATCATTACTGCGACACATCCCCCATGTTTGAAAATGTGGTCCAGAAACATTCGGCCCGGATCAGCAATGTCTACCCAAGCTAAATTACTTCTCCAATGATCCAAAAACACAAATCAAAAATGAAAATCTCAGGACAAAATGTTTCTTTTACGGAGATATACCAGAAGGCTGGGATTAGCGGTTGCTGAACCGGTGCTTCATGTGGAGAAACATGTACTTCTGCTCCCAGTATTGAGTGCAGACTTACGAGAGGCAGTGAGTATTTTAGGTCTGGCGTTAGCATGTTTACATAGCTGCTGTCCATGCAGCACCGCATTTTGAAGGGTGGTATTAATTGTGTGTGGGGATGTGGGAGGGAGGGTATGAAATTGAAAAGATACTGAAAGTGCTGTATTTCTGCTTTGATTGACTGAGTCGGTTTCATAATGCATGGTCTGTAATTTTCTTCTGTAATATGGTGTAAGGTAACGTAAATCAGTGTATTTCCTTACTTAAGGAATGTTCATGTGGACCAAGTAATATGCAATCAAGTAAAGGGCACTCATCTTCAAATGCTTTAAATACAGGATAAAGAAACCCTAGTACTCCGCTTTAGACAACATGGAGTAAATTAAAGAAATCCTCTTCCGCAATCCTTTGAAGGTTAAGTAATGGACAGAATCTCTTTTCATAATCTAAGGCAGAACAAAATAACGAGTCATAAACTTCAGCGATCTTTTGCAAAGTAAAGCTGTGTAGAAGCAATTTTGTGTGACTCAGTAAAAGCTATGGTAAGTAAAATAAATGGGAATATACCACATTTTCATACATGATAAAAAAAGAGAAATCCCCATCTGTAATCTAATTTAAAACCAAGCAATCAAAATAATCTTTTACAATCTATTAAAAAATTAAACAATGTACATAATACCCTGCAACTGAATGCTAGGTAAAGGAACCAGAGTAGTCTCTAGCAATCTAATTCTGATTAAAGTAATGCGAGTATTCTCATTGCTTAATAGAATGTAAGGCAAATTAGTTAAAAAATAATTTTCTGAAAACTAATGCTGATAAAGCAATCAGAATAATAATCTATAATTTAATGCAGGTTAACTAATCACTTCACGGAAATGTATATAGAGTAAAGCAATCAAAGACATTTCATGTAATATGGTATATATCAATGAAATTGTAATAATCTCATTTAGTGATGCAACAGAGTAAAACAATAAAGGTCTTTTCATCATGATTCACTAAAGAACAAAGTAATTCATATTCTCTCTCTCTCTCTTAGGGGCGAGGACTATACTGATTGTTAAAGGCCCTGAACCACAGTTATCTTCAATGCAGCTCTCAACATTACAATGTTCGAATTGTCATTATAGTTAAGTATGGTAGGCACAGCCCCCCTCCCATTGCCATTAATTGCCCCAGGGACCCCAGCCCCTGGGGCAGGCTCAGCAGCTATGTTCGAGGGAGTCCACCCCCGGGACATATCGGTTTCCCTGCCCACAGCGGTGTGAGGAGGGAAACCTGTGTTTGCTGTCGCTTGGCAGGAGAATTTTCAAAACTGTGGCCAAGCGAGAGCAAACATTAAGTCTGCTCCCAGCAGGCGGAAACTTCAAAAATAATCCCTACCACTGGGAGCTGACTTGAGGTCTGGTTCGCCTACCCACAGTGATGTGGGCTGGGAAACAGATCAAAATAATGCCACCGCCCGCAGGGAGCATCATTGGGAGCTGGATACGGCAAGCCGGCAGGGGCTGCAGGGGCCTTGGGGCTCCCCCGAGGGCATCCGACAGTATGGAGTAGGGGGACCATCCTCCTTACAGAGTGTGAGCCTTGGGGCCAAAAGTGGTCGGGCACGTGCCCTCTAACCCTGCAATATGCACAGAGCCCCAAGGGGATGGGGTCCACAGGGCCGAAATCGGCCTGGGGAATGGGGCCACATGTCTCCCTCCCTCTGCAATATGCGCTGGGCCCTGGGATCCCCTCGGCCGAAATTGGCCCTGGGAGAGGAGGGGGTATTACTTTACAGAAAAAAAACTTACAAATTCACTGAAAAAAAAGGTTAAGGGAACGTTATAGTAAGGTGAATATGTCAATGATAACATTAATGTTTTGAACAAAAGAAAACACAGAAATTCACCAGTTACAGTTAGCAGCATTTACTATATCTTGCGCCTCCGTCATACACAGCTTATGACCTCACTTATTACATCTCATGACATTCTATGAAATCATTTATGACATCATCCAACAAGTGTGTTAGTTTGATTTATAGTTTACATACTGGTGTGTAACTACCATAGTACTTCTTTATCTAATTTTGTAGAGCCTGTGTCCAGCTAATGGTTTTAAGTTTTACAAAACACATGTGATCCTAATACGTCATTGCTGTGCACAGGTATTGAACACATTATAAAATGTTTGCAGGGGACAGATGACAACTTGTATTTAGCATATTCCACACAAGTTTTAGGCTCTCTAAAAAATGTTTGAAACAGGGCAAAGATTCTACATACAACATGTTTGTTTTGCATTCTGAAGCTTGTGTAACTGTAAAGTTTCACCACAGTAGGAAGGCTGCAGGTAGTATAATCTTTAGCACCTTCAGACGTTGCTTATTTTAAGCAAAGAGTGTTTTTTACGCCAAGTGTTTCATAGAGTGTACACTGTTCCGAGTAGATACTTTTTAATACTCTGTAGTGTATTTCTAATAAACGTTTTACTGTCTGCAAACAGTGTGGTACAGAGTAAACTCTCTCCATAGAGTAAACACTGTTAACAGTATCCACTTTATTACTCGTATGCACTTCATTTCTCAATGTAGGTTCAGTGACTGTCAGAGGTTTGACACAAGTAAAGAGTGTCCGTAGTATGTTAGGCCTCGAAAAATCATAAAATGTTACTTGACCTGCAAGTCTAGTAACTCAAATACTCTACTCGACCTAATCATAATGCTCTTGACCCATAAACTGGTTTCAAATTATGTGATCTGGGCAAATATTTTAATTCACTGACCCGCCATATTCTTTATCATCACACATGAGAGCACCTTTAAATACGCGAGTTCAGAATGTCTGCTGTAGAAAAAACACTCGTTTGATTTAAGACACTAAACTTTTGCTCCAAATATAATACAAATATAGCCACATATAGGATACACATGACCTTTGACTTGCCTTGTAGTTCATCAACCGCATTGTCATCAGGGCGGGGGCAGGAATGTTTCTGAAATTATGTTTAAAAACGATCACTTTTAATAAATACATATCTGAAGCATGAAGTGGTAGCACACTCATTTGTAATTGGCAGATTTTCAATTGAAATGGCCACAACATTTCCCACTGAAGTGGTTTTACTGATAAAACTACATAGTGTATAATGTTTGGAAATCAAGTTTCTGCAAATATATATCATTTGATCATCACCAAGGAAAGTGTTCTGATTTGTTTTGCTCCTATTTAAATCTTTGTTTGCATCAGACTTCTGAATTACATAAAAAAATGTTTTCCCTAATTCCCAATATATTTTGAAAAACGTCTACTATTCATTTACAAGCTGTTTAAATGTTGTGCGTTAGATAAGCAACAATTAGCAAAAAGACAAGTCAGCGAGTAGATTTTTCGAGGCTGGAGGGCATTAGTTATGTAGCAGTATTTGAGTACTTGGAAGAACTTGATTTTCCATTAACAGTTGTATACAGATTGAACGCCGTGTGCAGGATAGGTTACTCTTTCATCTGTGGTTCATAGTCAACATAAACTCAGCTACCCATTAAGTGTATACCATAGGGTCAATGTTGCAAAAAAACACAAGCTTGCTTTATCTATGGGGGTGTATATAAGACAGCAGTAAAGCCGCTTGATATTATTCTGAGCTACTTTGCACTTACTTTCATAGCTCTAATGGTATACTCCGTTTAAACTCTCTCCATTGAGTGAAAACTGTTTACAGTACCAACTTTTCTATTCATATCAACTTCATTTGTCATTGTAAGTTCGGTCAGGGGTTCCATACAGATAAAAGCTGCCTATAGTAGGGCATTCGTTTTGGACCAGATGTTCAGGATTTTTAGGAAGTGGCTTTCTCTGAACAGCTGTATACAGAATGAACACAGTATGCGATGAGTGTTTCCCGTATATCTGAAGTTGATTGTTAATGTGAACTATGCTACCTGTGAAGTGTAGAGTATAGAGCAAATGTGACAGATAACCCATGCTTTCTATACCTAAGGGAGTTGTTTCTTTGATGGCATTAATGTTGCCTCATATTCTTCGGAGTTATTCTGTACTCTTCAGAGTTTCAGAGCTCTAGTGCTATACCCGTTTATAGAGCAATGTGTACAAAAGAAGTTTGGATGATGTCATCAGTGAGGTCATCAATGGGAAACAGGGGATTTGGGTGTCGAAGTGTTGATCAATGTCATCCAGCACTTGTGTCCAGTAACTGGTAAGTTGAGGACATTCCCATAGTAAATGGGTCAGTGTGCCTAGTGACCCGCAGGCTCTCCAGCACTTTGAGTCTCGGGCTGGGTTGCCTCTGTGGAGTTTTTCGGGAGTTAAGTCCCAGTAAGTAGCTATTTTAATAGCAGTTTTCATACTACCAACGTTGCGGGCTGTGTGGCGTGCTCTGTAATATATATCAGTCCATTCTTTCTCTGTGAGATTTCTCCCGATTTCCCTCTCCCACCATTGTTGCCCTGGGGATTTATCAACCTTCGGCACCTCTGAGTAGGCTATATAGTTCAGTGATGAGACTGGAGTCTGTGAGCTTGGTTGTCTCTGTGCTTTTTCCCGCACCCCAGGTTGCATTACCCAGTGCCTAATCTGGTGGTATCGAAAGCGTTCGGATTCCGGGAGACTCTGCTGTGAGCTGAAATCCTCAAAGGTGAACAGACTGTCCACATCGAAGAAATGGCTGATAGATCTCCAACCCTCTTTGGACCACTGGCTATAGGACTTTGTCACCTGTCCCGGTGTGAAAGCAGCGTTTCCCACAATAGGGGTCAGCGGTGAGGGAAATGTCGTCAGCCCCCGGGCCGTGAAAAGTCTGTCCCATGCTTTCATGGGAGCCCGTGTAACCTCTGACAGATAGATACTACGAGGGCGGTGTTCCCTGTTGAGGAAGGGAATCCCCCACAAGGATCGCCCCACTACTGCCCTATCCATGAAAAGCCAATGCATTTCGGATTCCGGACGCGACCATTCCACGAACGTTTTTAGTTGTACAGCCCAGTAATACTCCTACAAACTTGGGATGTCCAAACCCCCCTCCCTTGGGGACCGGCAACCCAGTTCTCTATTGAACCTTGGTCTCTTGTCGCGCCAGATAAAATGTTCCAAGTGCCTCTGCAAGGAGCGTAGGGTTCCGGGAGGGGGGTTCTAGTGGAAGAACCTGGAAAAGGAATAGGATCTTTGGTAAGATTGTCATCTTAACCACTGCGATGTGGCCTAACCACGACAAGGAGTATGGCCTCCATCTACGCAAATGTTCCCATGTCTGTTGGAGGAGTGTTGTACAGTTCAGTGAGGTGGTAAGTTGCGTGTTCGCAGCCAGTTGTGTGCCAAGGTACGGTATGGCCTCCGTGGCCCATTGTAAATGATATTGGAGTTTCAGGGCTGCTAGTGTGGGTGCAGTCAATGACAGGCTAAGTGCCTGAGATTTATGGACATTAACTTTGAAGCCCGCCGCTTGTGAGAAAGACTCTAGTTCTGCCAAAAAGGCAGGCAGGGATATTTGGGGATTCTCCAGGGTGGGTACTACGTCATCCGCGTACAGGCTAACCTTGTGTTCCTCCCCTCCAAACTTCACCCGGACACCTGTGGGTTGTCTCGTATTCTTTGGGCCATTGGCTCCATATAGAGAGCGAAGAGGAGCGGTGAAAGGGGACACCCCTGCCTAGTACCCTGCTGAATTGAGAAGGGGGCTGACGACACTCCGTTCACCCAAACTGTTGCAGTAGGAGTGGAGTAACTGGTTAAGATCCAGCTCAGAAATCTCTCTGGGATACCAAAGAGTCTCAGGGTTTCCTCTAGATACGGCCAGTGCACTTTGTCAAATGCCTTGTTTGCATCAATAGACAGGATCATGCGCTTGCCCTCGAAACGTTGGGCCTCATCCACAATATGCAGAAGACGCTTCGTGTTATCGGCGCACTGGCGACTAGGCACGAAACCCGCCTGGTCTGGGTCCATCAGTCCCGGTAGAAGGGGGGAGAGACGCTGTGCAAGGATTCCTGTGAGGAGTTTAAAATCTACATTAAGAAGGGAGATCGGTCTGTAGGACTCGCAGTGTGTTTTATCCTTGCCTGGCTTAGGTATCACCACTACCGATGCCTCTAGCATCATGCGTGGGAGAGTAGATGAGGTTCCTATGGAGTTGAACACCTTCACCAGCACTGGGGCCAACAAAGAACAGAATGTTTTGTAAAAGAGAGAGGGGAAAGCCGCCAGGACCAGGGGATTTAAGCAGTTTCAGCCTGGAGATTGCTGTGATTACCTCCTCAATTCTGATCGGGGCCTCTAGTGTTTCAGCTTGATCTGCCTGGAGCTTTGTGATGTTAACCCCTGTCAGGTATTGGGTCAGGGTATCCCGAGAGAGATGTTGCGCTCCATAAAGCTTTGCATAGTATTGGCAGAAAGTTTCTGCGATTTCCTGGTCCAAGGTCTGCTCCTGCCCCTTTGGGTCCACCACGGATTGGACCCCTGAGGCCTGTCTCTGGACTGAGCTTGTTGGCTAACAGCCTCCCGCTCCATTCCCCCCCGGTGTAGAAGTTGTGCCTCGATCTCAGCGCTGCATACTCCGCTCTATCCAAGTCTAGCCCTGCCAGTTGGGCATGGGCGGCCTCTAGTTGTCTCCAGATCCTTGGGGCACCTGTCCTCTGGTGTATACGCTCTAGCTCTTGGACTTTTTGTGTAAGTGAGTCTCTCTTCTCCCTACGAGTCTTGTTGTCTGATGAGGCAATGACGATGAATTCCCCCCGTACAACCGCCTTCAGGGCATCCCATAGGATTGCAATGGGAGTTTCGGGATTATCATTCGTGTCGAGGTAGTCTGTTATTGTTTTCGTGATTTACTTTACTACTTCTGGGCGCTGGAGCATAGTCTCTCTAAGCCGCCAGGTCCGCGGCGGGGGATGAGTGCCTTGGAGGGCTAGAGTCAGGCACACTGCTGAATGATCAGACGGCGTGCAAGGTAAAATAGTTATCTGCTGTACTTGGGGCAAAACGGGTGGCGCGGCTAGGAAATAATCTATCCTGGCATAGGTCTTATGGGAGTGAGAATAGAAGGAGTATTCTCTGTCTGTGGGGTGTAGGTTACGCCAAACATCAGTCAGTCCTGCGTCTATCATGCGCTTACCGTCTTCCGTGAGGGCTCCTGACTGTCCCTGTCCTCGGGCTGATCTGTCAGCCAAATTGTCAAACGCTAGATTAAGGTCGCCTCCGATTATTATCATCCTGTCCTGGGATCTAGAAACCTCTGCTATCGCCTACCATAAGAAACCCTCTGGCCCCTCATTCGGCACGTAGACAGTGCCTATAGTGAGTGTGTGGGGGCCCATCTGGATTGTGTAGACCAATAATCTGCCCTTGATCTCCGCCTGTTTGAGGCCTACCCTCCCGGTAAACTTGGAAGAAATCAGGATAGCCACTCCCGCCGTTTTTGTTGTGTGTGAGGAAAAGAGTTGATGCGGGAATGCCTTGGAGCAAAGTCTAGGTGTGTCCCCGGGGAGCAGATGTGTCTCTTGAAGGAGACAGATGTGTGCCCCTGTGTTTTCAAGATATGACAGGATAGCTCTCCTTTTAGTTGGGTTGTTGAGGCCTTTCGCGTTTAGTGAAATTATATTGAGTGGAGAGGTCATCTATTCGTTCTGTGGAGACTGCTGTGAGACTGCGGTTTATCGCTTTGGAGAGCGAGGATGGGCCCGAAGTGAACTCTAATAGGGGCTTGGGCTAGCAGTGGTGCATTGTGGATTTCCTTATGGTGCAGATCATGCGTGTCTGGGCAGACAGAGGAACCGAACCCTTTTAAAACAATACAATTGACAAAAGACAATAACTGGTGAACATGTAGAATGTCCCGGGTGGTTAGACCCATGGGTGTGGGCGTGAGATGTCAGCAGGATCCCTTCCGTCGCCCGCCCCGCCCTCTGTCACCATCCATGGCGGGGGTGCAAGTAGGGGGTCACAGGGGTCCCGGATCTGCCCCTCTTAAGCTGTTCCTGGTGTAGTGCCTTGCTATTCATTCAGGTCGACCCGTATCCTCACTAAGATGGCCAGCACTGCATTCCTCTCCCTTGTAATCGTATCCAGAGCCAGCGCCATGCGTGTTGGGCTGCGAGTCATTGCTTTGCGTTTCTTCCTCCATGCTCAGTAACTGTCGGGCTTCGTGCAGTGAGTGGATTTGGTGGGTCTTCCCTTCCCACTGGAAAATTAGGCGGAATGGGTGGCCTCATGAGTATGGCACTTCTTTGGCTCGTAGATGAAGTGTAACCTCCCGGTACTCCCTCCGCTTTTGCAGTGTTGATGCGGCGAGATCTTGATATAGTAGTGGTTTGTGTCCTCTGAACTCAACCGGGTGAGTATCTCTGGCTTTACGCAATATGTGTTCCTTGAGTTGGAAGTCGTGGACACACGTAAGTATATCCGATGGAGGAGCCGGAGGTGGTCTTCTCGGGCCCCTCGATGCATCCGGTCAAGTTTGATTTTTTGGTCTGGTGGTGCTCCTAGGATAGTGCGGAACATCTCCTCCACGAACAAAGCGACGTCGCGGCCCTCTGCTCTGTGCGGGATGCCCCGGATTCGTATAATGTTTCGGCGGGAACGAATTTCTAGATCCTCTGCATAGGACTGCAAGTCTAAGTGCTGGTCTTTCAGGCGGAGGACTTCCTGTTGTAGTTGTTCTATCTCTTCGTCCCTGGTGGAATTTTGCATCTCCAACGAGTCTACTCTGTCTCCCAGCACATCAAGATCCTTACGCACTTCTGAGTTCTGGGGTCAGTTCCTTCTTCATTGTCTGCAAATCATCTTTTAGTGAGGCAAATAGAGTTTCCAGGAATGAGCGTGTGACCGGGGCTTCGGAGTCGTCCGTGCCCCCATCTGCCGATGGCCCCGACGGCGCATTCTGGGTGTCAGTGCTGGCGGAGGTAGATTCGAGTAGGAGCTCCTTCATTGAGTGCTCTTTTTTGTTTGTTACATTTGCTTTCCATTCAAAGAAGGAGGTCAAATGTTAGGCTCCGTTTTCTGAGGGAGCTTGGTGGTTATTTTTCCTTCGCCGACTTCAAAGTGAGGATTTATAGGACCATCATACTGGGTACTAGTGGTATGCTGGAGGAAGGCTGTATGATGTTATTTTTTTCTAGCACACAACAAAATATAAATGTATGTAAATGAACTGTGTACATATTTCGAATATATCAGAATTAAGAAAGCACTAATAAAGCACATTTTTATCAGTAAAACTGTATGTCTGTGCAAATGTAATGGTAATTTCAACTGAAAATATGTTGCCTGTAATGGTAGTGCACTATCACAACCTCTACTCCATGCCACTCTAGGTCACACTATTCCACACTGCTCGAAGACACTCGGCTCTTCAACATTCCATGCCATTTTGCTACAGGCTACTCTATTACACTTCCTTCCAGGATACTTTACTCCATTCCACTCTACGACACCTTACTCCACTCTATGCCACTCTACACCTCTTCACTCTAAGGCACTCTACTACACTGTTTGCTACTACATCCTAGGACACTATGCCATTCCATGCCACTTTTCTCCACACTACACCACTCCACTCTATGACACTTTACTCTACGCCACGCGACTCCACTCAACTCTACGCCACTCCACTCTACGCCACTCCAGGACAGCCAACTCCACTCCAGTCTCCACCATATGACCATCCACTTAACTCCATGCCACTCTACAATAAGCCATTCTGCGACACTGTAGTCCACTCTACTCTACTCCCCGCCACTCTACAACATTTTATTCCACTCTACAATCCTCTACTCTTCAAAACTCTACTCAATGTCACTCCACTTTACGCCTCTCCATTCTATGTCCCTCCACTGTACACCACGTCACTCTTTGAAACTTCAAAGCTCATCACTACAGTCCACTCATGCCACTCTCCTCTACACCACTAACATTTAGCCACGCTGAATAGCAGCCACTCTGGTTTACACCATATCTAAAACACATTGGCAAAGCTAATAGCTCTTGTACGGATGGCACCTATTGCCTTTGCCAATGCTTTTCTTCCTTCTCACTTAATGATTTGCCTTACTCTTTTTGTGTCCTCTGGAGCATAGTCTCTTTACCGTCCTTTTAACTGGCTGACTTGTATCCTTCTACTGCATGTGTTTTCTAACTCTCCCCTTGAGTGCTCCCTCCCCTTCAAATACCTGCCTCACCCCACGCTGTATTGCTTCCCACCTATCCCAGCTTGTCTGTAAAATCACAACAGGTATATTTTTGCTAGGAAGAAGAGAAGATCAGACTTTAAGGGTTGGTTTAGTTTTATCTCTTGCATTTCACATATTGTATGAAAGCACAAGCTTTGGTGCACAAAGGCTTGTATAGTGCTGGGCAAAGGGCCATCAGCTGAATTCCCTCAACTCGCGTCTGAGACAAAGTGTACTCATGACATTTCTCCCAGAGGCCGATAAATCTGCTCCCTGTGCCATTACAGAGCACTAAATGGCTGAATCCTGTGGAAAGTAAATTAGGCCTTAAAAATCATCTCCAATTGAATTCGAACACTTCTGTATTGTTTTAAACTAATTTCAGAGTTTCCTGAGCGAAAAGTAGTTGATAAATAAACGATGCCATTTAAAAAGATTGAAAACAGAATTCAAGGTACAGTTTTGAGATACCATAAGATATGGGTTTCCTTTCCCTCTTGTACTTTGGCATGTTTTTTTCTTATACTTTAAAAAAACGCATTACAGACCAACGCTGACAAAGCCAACAGCTTGGCATTCTCCTTATTAAGGCGAGACCTACTGGCTGTGCTAATGCTTGCTCAGATTTACAGCACTGTGTAGTACCATGTAAAGTTGAGAATCCGTTCTGCACAATAGACACTACCAAGCTATTTTCTTGGCTACCTCAGGTTTTACTCAAAGTCAAAAACGAGAGGAAAAAAAAAACTGCTCTGAGTTGACTTACAACAAAGCATGATGGAGTACTTACTGTGCTACACAAAGTATTCAACCTACAACTCTTCAGGCTTCCAGCACAAAGCACTCGCCACTTTAGCATGTTAAAAGGATAGTGATATTCAAACGAATAAAATGTTAAGAACTTTGGGATGAGAATACAAAAAGTATATTTTTCCATTCCGTTGTAATATTTAGCTATTGACTATGAATACAGATGAAGTTACATTTGTAAGCATTATTGTTCTTTTGTTCAGAACTGAAAAACCTTAGCCACTTATTTTAACCCCTTGACCGCGGCGCGAATTCCGCTGCGGTGCTGGAGTTTTATTAGGTGGGAGGGGTTTGGACGGCCCCCGGCCGTCCTCCGCACACACCCACTGTGACGTCGGACGGCCGGCGGCTGTCCCGAGCACACAAGGGGTTAAACAAAAAAAAAAGAGAATAAGCGAAGACTTGCTTGTTCCATTCTCTATATAACAGAGAGAAGCCAGATTTGTTCAACTCAACCTAAAGCATTAGACCCTTTTCATATAGATTGGTCTATTGATCATGTCACACATATTCATATGAACAAGACAATGTAAAGTAAAACACTACTAAAATATGCCACAAAAGTATTTTTCTGTTTGTTGGCGAGCAAACAACTTTGCTGATAAATTACCACCATGAGAAGATATTTCCAGCTACATACTTAATTCAATGAACCCACTTATGTATGAAGAGCATGGTATGTCTTTATAAATGCAAGTGAAATTACTATATATACACACATATTTACTGAATAAAAGAAAGGGTAAAGTGGCGTTATAGTTAGGTATGGTAATAAGATCTTAGCTTATGTTGCAAAACCCTAGAAATTCACTGAAAAATCCAAAGGTTAAATGATGTTATAGTTAGGTTTTGAAATGGAATAGAAACTTAAGGGTTAAAAAACAAACAAGCATATTGGCAAATCCAAGCCTTGCTTTTGTGACCTATTGCCTTTACCAATGGTTCTCAACCATGCTGCACAGCATCACCAGTATTATGCAAAGGGAGTAAAGTTTTTTCTAACAAAGAAATCACGCAGGAGCTTTTAAAAAAAATTGTAGTCACAGATCCGAGTTGGATCGCTAACTAAAAATAAAGCAAAACACCCAAACTTTTTTTTTTTTTTTTTTAAATTAAGAGAGGGGTGGAAATAGAGGCAACTGGGGTGGAGAAGCAACATAGGGAAGGCTGAAGCAACATGGAGGAGGTGCTGGGAAGCAACAAAAGGATTTGAAATAAGCAATACAGAGGGATGGGTGTGGGAAAGGAACAACAGGGAGAGAGGAGAACGCAGGAGAAAGGAAGCAATGCGGAGAGGCAATAACACAAATAAGAAGCAGGCAAATGAGAGTGACAAGGAAAGTCAACCAACGGTAAGCAATGGGCTGCCTCCAGCCCCTCTATGTTCTTAGTAAGCCACAATATGCCACGCAACAGACAGCACATACTCTTTCTAGTATGCTCAACCCATAAACCAGTGAAATTGTCCCGATGTAATGTTAGCAATCTCAAACGCCAATAAAGAAATCCCCCACCCCAAAAAAACAATGAAATTCACAAGATATAGTTTACTGAAGTAACTATAACTTGCGCAACTGCCATGCACTCCTTATGACCTCACATATTACATCACTCATGACATAGTACACAACATTACTGATGACATCTCAAATGACATCATTGATGAGCCAACCCCACCTCAGCATACAACCCCTGCTGCGCACTGTGTTTGGCCCTGCACAGTAGGGAGGTCCTGGCCTCTAGCCAGGGCCTATGCCCAACACCCTATCAGACAGTCAACCCCTTGCTGGGCATGGCCTTTGACTACATGCAGCCGGGGTTTGGCCCTATGTCCAACCCCTCAAGGAAAGCCAGCCCCCACAGGCAGCAAACTCACATTTTCTTGTCTTTTTTTTATTTTGTTCAGGTACTGCGGTACTCTAGCAGTACCCACCACCAATCGTACATCCCATGGTACCAGAATAAATACCATGTGGAAGCTTGCACAGCACCTTGATACCATGGGGTGGATGCTTGAACAGTGGCTCCCCCAGGAGTACCACAATACCACCCACACAGAAGGGACACGCTAGGCCCCGCTGGAGTACCACAGTAGATGTGGCCTGAATATTTTAACCTCGGGGTGGTGTATAGGCCCGGAGTCCCACAACTGCATGGGGTTCAAAGTGCCTACCCTGTCCAATTATATTAATCACCAAAGGAGGTGAAAGGGGTTATGTAGCTAGGACACATGCCCCTCGGCTAACTACCACAGAGTGTACCATACAGCTAGGAAGAAGAAACTGCAACAATAGTGTTGTTCTCACCAAGATGTTTGTTTTATACCACAAAAGCCTTCACCCACCAGCAGGTGGCATGCTTTATCATAGGGCTCCTCCCTGCACAGGAAATATTAGGGGAGCACTTAAAGTTGGTCAAAAGGGGCCCTAAGATGTATGGTGTGGTGAGAGTAATAGATGTGCTAAGCATCGACTGAGTCATGAAGCATCGACTGAGTCATGATGGCTCTCCCCTCTCTCAACAATGGCAATAAACTCTATATTATACTCTATCTGCATACGTGGTTACGCCTTGGCATTTTTTTTCATTTGCATTTGTTTTGAAAAATTTATTCAACCAAATCCAGGATGCAAGTGGTTAAATTTGTGCAGCAAGTAAAATCACATTAAAGAGATATGGCTATTAGGAAAGTTGTTTCCATGTGTAAAGTAATTGTTACATGCAATCTGTGAGACAGTAAAAATGTTTCTCATGTCACTTTTGGTCTACTGTGTTAATAAACTCAAATTTGACCTTTGTCCTTCAGTTGCAAATGTGTATTAGTACAGTTGCTAACATGTTTTATTGGGCCACATTTTTCTTCATCTCTGCCTTGGTGCGCATGTATGTATATGCATTTTACACAGTGGAAGTCACCACTTTGCTGTTATAGTTAGATCAGAATTTCCATACAAAGGGCTTTTTTTTTTGTTTTTCTAATGACTTTGGCGCTATTTGAAGAATCTGCATGAACCTTTCCAAAAACAAAGTTCTGTCACTCAGCTCTTTCTTGAAAAGCTTCTTGGTGATCCGTCAAGCGGGAGCCAAGGAAAAAGGGGGTCCCAAAACATTGATTTCCATTATTAATTCCCATTGGAAACTTCTGTAGCAGCTACAGAAAACGGCTGAACGACATTACACCAGATTTATCAAAAGGTTAGAACTTTTCCCAGAAAGTATGCTTTTCATTATTTGGTATAAATCTGCTGAGGCTTTTGAGAAATTTGTGCTCAAAGAGGTGCCTGGAGTGGTCATGAAGGGGTTAAAAAAAAATAGACATATCTGGACAGTTGGTATTGCAGGAGTCCTGCAGTACCACAACAGAAAACAAGCATTGGCATAGCCAATAGGTCTCGCCTTTGGGACCTTATAAGTATTTAATTATGCAGCACAATATCCTTGGTGCAACATCAACTGTTGCATGGCTAAACACTTATAATGTCCCAAGGCGAGACCTATTGGCTATGCCAATGCTTGTTTTTTAGTTGTGTCATTTATATGTCGATCAAAGCGAGTTGCTGTGTGCTCCTAAACAAGAAACTCATGACACAATTAGATTTAATAGGGAACATGTGAATATTGTTGGGAAAGTGACGTTCGCCAAAGCATGTTACAAAACCAAGAAATACACTTCACTGAGACTAAATCACTAAACTTTTTTAAAATTATTTAAATAACCGCTAAGATACCTCAGTTAATTAAGGCATGCTGCTGAGATCAAAGTGCAACATGCAGCCCAATAATTTAACTCGAGTTGAGCTTTCTCTGCCTTTCATCCTTTTGGCGCAGATACATTAAGAACCACCGAATTGGATGCCAAATAAAACAATTTTTTTTCTCTATTATTATCGCTCTTGCAGAGCTAATATGATGCGCGTGAACGGGACGTCAACACCACCTAAATTTAGAAATTTATATTCTCGCACACAAAGACTCAAACACGCTTAAAGGCAAACTGCCTGCTGCTTTATGTGAAAGTCAATCTGGTTTTTAATTGCCAAAATATACAAAGCGCTTTAAGTGACTACATAAGGTTACTCAGTTGTGTTTTCACAACAATCACTCAGTATCTTAAAATAGCCCTGCCCTTAAGAGACGAGTCCGGCGATTCTAGCACAACAGCATGGCTTGTAGTAATGCAAATTAAAACAGGAAGGACTTTAGTCGGCACAAGCCTTATCCACTACAAGGGACAAGAACAATGTTGTACTTTTAGCAGCGCTTCCAAGTGAGCCATGATGCGGTTTACAAATTAGATTCGAAATGCGCCGTTTATAGATTTTTGGCAGAAACCATTGTTGCAAAACGTATTTTCTGAAAATAAAAAAAAAAGGGAAATCAACGCTGATTGACTTTTGCGAAAATTTGAAAACCGAGAGAACAGATGCAACCCGGGCAGGGGCTCACACACAGCAAGGCCGGGGTTTAAATGCATCAGCGACAAAAGTGTAGACAGGTCGGGGCGGCAGCCACGATGGGAAACAAACTGAGGCCATGAATGATGTTAAAGAAGCAGAGGCGAGCAGGTAAAGGTGTCACCGGCAGCGCGTGTGTTTTCAGTCCGTGACACGAGCTATTCTTTTAAGTGACCCCTCGCCTCGCCGGCATCACTCCTCACTCACTCCGCTGCTACATTCAGTGTGTCAGTGCACTCACAACCTACAGAGGGTTCATGTCAACAAAGACGCGTCACTTGAGTTCGGGACAGTAAAACGGACCTCCAGCAAACCGTCTCTTAAAGAGAAATACTACTGAACTACATCACAGTTTAAAAAAAAAAACACACCTTCTAGAGACATTAACAGGGTACACGTCTGATCCCCATGCATGCTTTGAACCGCTGGCAACAGATGCGCCCAGTTGGAGTTATTTCCTCACTCGCCTGACAAATGCGGGTTTGTGGTGGATACTGGGGACGCCCGTGCTCGGGAGGGGGCAGAGGTGGGCCTCAAATAAAGCCTTATGATAACCGAAGCTGGTCATGGTTTTTTCTTCATAACAAGGTCACCGAGCTCTCTTTCTGTTCAGTGGGTAAAACTTGCTTATTAAAGAGGAACCAAACAATTGGCAGTAAAAAGAGAGCGAGCCATTGGAAGGGCCGCGAAGATCTCACATGACAAGTAACTCTGGGCTTCAGGGAGCTAGCAGGGCTTTCTGCTTTGTACTGTGGGGACTGCTCGATTCACAGAAACAGAAGCCTCGGTGTCTTCAACCAAAGTGACAGTAATATTTATTTTCCAGGCTTTGGTTGTGGTGGAAATAAAATGAAACTAGAGCGCCGACTCTCAAGGCTTTGAACCCGAGGAGGCGCTTCGAGTCTCGGTGGAGGCTGCAATGCAACTGGTGCTCACCTAAAGCGCCTCGATACTGCGGTGGAGTTAGCGCTATACAAGTGCAGGCACTGCATGGAGTGCGGGGAGAAAAGTAAAACACGCACTTCAAAAAGGAGGAAGAATATGTGAAAGGCAGAGCTGCACAAATAACATGAGTGACAAAAGCTTGAGCGTAAAGAAAAAACAAGCCCGGCCGCGCGTGCCAGGTCGGCGGCGAAAGTGAAGCGCCTCGTTTGCCCATCTGTTTCCAATTAACGCGACCGCGAGACGCGGGCGCGATAATTGGAAACAGATGGCACTGCTGCTCGCTCCCGAGCACCCTAGGCCAGGGGACAGAGAAGGTGGGACATGCACCCGCCTTGGGCCAATTGCGTGCTGTCTTTCTTAGAAAGACGCATGCAAAGCCCAATAGCGGGTGATAAAAAAAAAAAGCACACGCACAAGCGTGTGTTCAGAGTTTTAAAGCCCTTACTAAAGCCTCACAGAGCAGCGCATGCGCGCTGGCTCAGGCGAGACCTAAAAAGGGTCCTCTGTTTGCTAAGAAAGCCTTTTCTCCCGTCGCCCTCAATGATACTGCGGGACCGTACCATGTGATCTGATTGACTGGCCGCACTTTGGAAGAACATGTTGGTGCGGCCATTCCAGGACTCAGGGACTCTGTCCCAGTGTCCTGGAACATTTTTCAAATAGCATAAGGGGGTAGAGTAGGGCCGCCTTTGCCGCTGGACTATCATGGGGCCTAGCACGACCACCCCCATGGTACTCCTGAGGGAGTCGCTTCTCAAGCTGCACCACTACAGTACAGTGGTACAGTGCAAGCTTCATCGGGTGAAGCCTGCAAAGCACCGAGGTAGCGTAGGGATGAGGCTTTTTTGCCAGTTCCAACGGAGTACTTGCAAAAAAGATTTTTTTAAATAAATAATAAAACCAAATGTGGCACCCCTTTATCTTGTTTTTCTCTGCTTGGATTTGCAGTTCCAACCATGCCCTGCAATAAGCCCTGCCATAGGCAGACAATCTCTGTGCCTTTGGAGTGATGAGTGTCAGTGGCGGGGTTGGCCTCCCATGAGGTTGTTGTATGCAGGGCCTGCCAGACTCCCTGGACAAGCCCCTGCTGCGCATTGCAGAAGGCTGTCCACAGCGAGGGGTCGGCTGCTGATGGGGTTGGGCACAGGGCCTGACCAGAGGTCAATCTCTGCGATCAACCTCACCCTGCACACAGACAAAGGCCATGGGCAGTAAAGGGATGGACAATCGGGGGGATTTGGGCGCTCCATGTGCAGAATTTGTCTCTCTCTCTCAGGTGCTCTGAGGGAGAAGCAACTGCGGAGGACCAGAGACTGTCAAATGTGGTGCCCAACAGACACAAAGAGGCAAATGAAGTCCCAGAGAAAGGGCAGGCTGAAGGCAAAGTGGTGCAGGAACTTGCGAGCATAGAGATGAGAATTGGGGGAACTGAAGTGGGAATCCGGAAAGCGGCCAGAGGTAGTGGGGCATTGAGAGCACTGAAACCGGGCAATGGTACAGCACAGAATGAAGGGAGGTAGAGAGTTCTGTGGTGGGAGTGGCAACAAAAAGCAGCAGTATAGGCCCATGAAAACCCTTTGCCAAAGTCCCTGGATAGACAAAACACATGACTGGCCAGTCACGGCAATCAGGCAACACACGTCAACTCTGGGTGACCAATTCTGGGTGACCACTGCCAAAACCCAGACTAAGTGCAGTCTCTATAAATTCCCAGCCCTAGGCTTGTATCTCACAGAAGCCTACATCCATCCTGCTAATACAGAGACTAAACCCATGCCAAACTGCTGCAATCCTCGCTCCCTGTAAAAGGCACCAATCTGATCACCAGGCCCTGGCAGACACTCAGGCCTAACCAGCACCTTTTCGCTCAAACATCCTAGCCAGACATAGTGCATGCAGAAGCCCTAGTCAGCCATCCCCACAGAAATTTCATGTCAGACTCCTATCTGGAACATCCGGATTGCTGGCCTCGCTGGTTTTGAAGGCACATCGACAGCTCTGCAAGTGAATGCACAGTTTCTAAGATAAATATGACCAATTTTTGACATACTATTGCTTTTTAACTATCTAAATCATACTATCTCATTATTCGATCAATGTAATTGAAGAGAAGCATTGCAGGGTACATGCTCTACAGTGTTTGTCAATCACTGTGGCAATCGATTTATTTACCACGGTCCAAATGAATCACTAAGTTTTTACAACCATTATATATTCGAAGCATACTGCTGACAATTGTGGGGGAAAATACTGGCTTTCCTATCTGCTGATATACTTTGACAAAGCTGTAGAGCAAAAGACATGAACTGAAGAGAAAATGTTAAGCAGCGACTACTTCAGTTAAAGAAAACATCTACTTTTCCTCCTTCCTACAACTCTTCTCTTATCTTCTGAATCTACAGTCAGCACTTTTTGTGCCATCTGCCACTGCTTCCTAGCGAGCCTTGTGTTAAAAACTACTACATACATGATGCGACCTGTTGCTACAGACCCCCGGCTTTGAGCGAATAAACTTGCTTTCCGACTGCATCGCAATTTCTTATTTTATTTGCTTGTTGACTGTGTTATACAAGTATCCAAGTGACTGGTTTAAAGGTTTTTTTTGTTGTTTTGTTTTGTTTAGAGAAAAGCACAGCTGCGTAGTGAGGTCATGGTCGCCTTTCCTCTGGTAAAACGAGGATTAATCCTTCCAAAGAGATATTGCTTATCTTTTAAATAGTGGAAATGAATGCAGGAGGCAATCCACCAGATCATGGTTCTTTTGAAAGGGTAGTCGATACCTCTCATTGGAGTCGCAGACTAAATAGAACCTTGCAGTGCTTCTGAAGCGTCTTTTACTGAAGTGGAATGCTAGTGTACTCTTGGCACTAAAGATGGATTGATGAATCCTACTCTTGCCGAGGGAAGAATGGCAACATATGCCACTCCCTCTCCAGGAGTTATAAACCACACATATGAACGTGATAAAGCAGTGCCGCCATAACACAGGTAATAACATGTCTCCAGAAAGGAGTCTGTGCTAGGTTCAGGTCTTGCGAGTACTGGAGTACGCATAAAATCTCTGTTAATCAACAATACTATTTTTTGCACAAAAACATTTTAAAGCGTTTCATTTAGTGCAATCTTGTACCCCTCAGAAGCCTGGATAGCCTGGGGCAATAAAAGAGCTTCCTAGGGCGCAGTTCCTGACCTACAGCATGATTGTGCGCACACTGCGAAATATGCTGGTGGACAGAGACTCGGAGCCGCAAACAGAGCATACACTACAAACACTGCTTATGTTTGGAGATGGGCTTAAGATTGATTTCTTGGCTGTATAAGATGCGGATAGCATCGCACATTGACAACTTAATGAGTGCCCGAGCATGATGGGAGGTTCTCCTGGGTAGGACAGGACAAGGGATGGGCACAGACACTGGAACAGTCTTACATACTGACAAGAAACACGAGATTCAAATACACTCAATTCAATTTTTTACATATGACATACCTCACCCCGCACAGGCTCAATGTAAAAATGCGAACTCAAACCCAGAGCTTCCCCAGGTGCCAACTGGTTGACGCTGATTTTACGCACTTGATGGGGCAGTGCCTGCTCTTAGCCGCCTTTTGGGGAGAGAAGTGGCGGATCTTGAAGATAGACGGGACATAGATCTGCTTGCTGGGCCTGGACTTTTCCCTTGGCATTACCCTTAGAGATTTAGCACGTCACTGAAAGACCCCGCCACATAGGTGGCAAGCAGAGATTGTCACCTGGGCAGCAGCAGAGGGAGCAGCCCTGTAGTTAGAATAGGCCAGAGGTGTACCTAGGATGTCCCTGGCAGATAAATGGATGGAGGTGCTGACGGCATTTGAAGCAACAGCTGAAGGAGATGCCACCTCACACCCTTTAGTGCAATTATGAAATAACACCCCCAGCGATAGATGGGACAAACTGACCCACAGACCCTTAAATGTAAGGCTGCGAGGCACCCTACCCCTCGACACCACAAACCCAATGTGACACCACACTAATAGTTAATTATGGAGAAGCTCAGAGCCCGAGACACATAATCCAAACACGGTGAGACAGCGTTAGTTTAGCATATTAGTTTGTAAAGTTGTTACACACCCCAGGCATGAGACAACACCTTGCGTGGGAGATATAGTGACCCATTTCACAGCTAAGTGGGGAATGTTAGATATGGGCAGATATTTTAAGTAACTCAGATAACTGTTCAAGTGATTAAATATGCTTAGCAATGTCGGAGACGAGTATGAGGGGTGATAATCCTCATTATGGTTTCAAAAACCTCAACAAAAGTATTTTGTTTAAATACTGCAACCAAGCACATCTCCTTGGCATGCTGCCTTCATGAACTGAGTCCAGTGTAGAGGAGGATAACCAGAGTACACTGCTTGCTAAGAGCCATTTCAGTCCAGCAGTCATCGTTCCGCTTCTGGGGGATGCTGTACATAGACATACTCCAGCCTGTAAATCACTGTTAAAACTCCTCCAAAGACCCTCTATGACTTTGGACTGCTTCCTATTTCAGTCTCATTGGAAAAGCAATGCTTGCCTCCATGGTCTACTGATCTCAGAATGCCCTGCCCGGTATTCAGAGACCCGACATCCACTGTGCAATGTTTTCAAGGGAGTAGTCTTGTTGTTCCTCAGTACTGGATTCTTTCTTCCAGGACTTGTGAGAAGTGGGAATTGCATACACTTGTAACTAGTCTTGAGCCAAGTTCTGAGACTCCACCATGGGCTTGCTGCTGCTTGGAATTTCTAATAGGCTGCCTTTGCCTGAAGCTCCTTGTTCATGCACTGAAATTAGTTTTCCAGTGTACCAGATCTCTTGCTGCCAGTTTCTCCTGACCAGTTCCTGCCTTGTTTCAGCCAGAGCCTATGTCCTATTCCAGTGCTACTTGCTGCAGATTTCTCCCAGTCATGCTTTGCTTTTTCCTGACTCCCTTTTTGCCTTTTGTCTAGTCAGGGCAAACACAAGGAGATGATGGACGGAGCGCTGAAACTTTTCAGACACTCACCCCCAGTCACAGATCTGGGTTGAATCCATCATCGTTCTTTAGCTCACTTCGCCACCCCAGTTCAGACACAGCTATATGCAAATCAGTCTTGACCCTGTGCCTCATGGGAACAGTCCAGCCCGAAATGCCAAGCCATGTCTTCCCTGGACCGGAAACAAGCATCTTGGGACCGGTTTCAGGCTAACAGCCCTCATCAGCCAGGCTAGCTTGAATCCAGTGGCAAAGTGAGCAAGGGACCCACGTCTGGGCATACCCTGCCAACTAAGGGCGAACAAAGCAAACACAAGGAGATGATGGACGGGTCTAGTCAGGTGCAGCCCCTGGGGCTCCTCCTTTTATAATTGTTTTTAGTTTTTTCCTGCTTCTAAACCTCTTTGTTTATCCCTTTGTTTATCATAGCTACTGTATTTTCTCTCAGTTTCCTAGCTTTTACACTGTACTTACGTATCTTTTTTCTGTGTTTTTCTTGCAGTCCTTAGTTTCCTTGTAGTATCATGTGGCTACAGTTCCCACTATCCTTGTGCTTTGTCCTGCCTTGTTTGTCTTCCAGTTCTTTTCCTTGCATGCCAGGCTGCCGATTATTAGCTTCAGCTCTTAGCTTTCTTCGAGTGCTTGCTCTATGTACACCTCTTGGGCTGTCTCTAGTAAGTGTGTTATTTTTTCGGCCCCTGTGGAAAGGGCATTCCTTTTGTACAGGGATTGGCTCCTGGTTTCCAGGAGGCAATTCCTGCCCCATCCTTGGTTTTGTGTTACATGTATTCTTAAGTGCCTTAACTGTGACAGTATGACATTTCTATTTTGTTAGAAAATAACACTGTGTCTCCTGCTGGATTCATAAGGGCTTGTCTTATATACAAGTATAATCCATGTTTGTGCCTTAGGTTCCAGATACAGAAACACTTTCATTGCCTCCACTCATAGGGTAGCTATCTGTAAGAGTAATCTGCACTGATATATGCACATTCCCTTTTGCTGTGGGAAGTTCTGAGTCTAACCTGTGTACAAATCTATTGACAACCCAGAAGGTTTGTCCATTATGGGTTTCGTTCCTGGTTTGTTCAGATATGGGTTATGTTTTCTCTATCCTGTTACTGTGCTTTACCCCGTTTATGTTTGTTCTTTTCTGGTGTATGCATTTACCTGCTCTTCAGCATCGAACACGACTTTCGTAGCCAGATATTCTGTGACATTGAGGGGTGCTCCATCAGCAGTTCATAACACAGATTCCACATTGGTGGGTCTCAAGCATGTTTCTGAATCATTCACGCCACTTTAATGTTAGGTGTTCATTAACCATTTTATAAGTTTTTAAATATCTACTTATTTTAAATTTTCAGTAAATCTAGTAAAGTATTTATAGATTTTCGCAATGCATTGTTATTTCCTTCTTCCCCTGAACCTTGTTCCCACTTTTCAACAGCACTTATTGTTTTATAAAGAGCATGTTAAGCTGGTAAGGGAGGCTGCACCGGTGCCTTATGTGTCTATGGAAATCTGTAGATGTAACTGGTTTGTGGTGAAGCAAAGATGCTGTTTTTTGAGAGCCACTTTATGGCTCTTGACCACCACAGGGGTGTGACCAGAGCTTGTAATGCATTCTCGCTTCTGCTGCTAATGGACTTAGAGGGGTAGTGTGTCACTGCACAGATTACATCAATTTCCATGCACTGCTCATGACCTTACATATTACATCATTCATGATATGTTGTATGACGTTATTGGTAACATCACTGATGACAAATGAAATTATATCACTTGATGACAACACTGTGAATGATGGGTACACAAGTTACAATTACTTCAGTTAACTATAACACGTGAAGTTCAGTGTTTTCAACTTTATAATGTTATTTTGTTAAATGACATTTTCACCCAACTATGTCACATTAATATTTGTTGCTTCTGGGCTCCTGTTCGACTCTCTTTCGGGTCCTTTAGCTCAACAAAGTTGTGGACTCTGGTTGAACCTCTCAGACGTTTAAGGGCCTACCTCTAGCCAGGCCTTGTGCGCAGCCCCTGGTTTGGGACACTTTACATGGGCATCTGGGTAAACTCACCATGCCCCCTTCTGCCCTTTTTAGGTCGAGCCTAGCGCAGCGCGCATGCGCTGCTCTAGGAGAGGGCCTCTTGGAAACCCTCCAGACTTTCACTAAACTTGTGCGTGTGGCTTTTTATTTTCCACACATTCTATTGGCCTTTGAGTGTGGCTTTCAAAAATGAAAGCACACAATTGGGCAAAGGCGGGAGCATGTCCCACCTCTTCTTAAAACGTTCACTCCCATGGTCTTTTGCTCTCGGGGACGCGCAGGCTGGCAGCTGCATTCCTCCTGGGTCATGTGCTTTCGCTTTTGCTTGTTATCTGAGCAGTGACCTCTGCTTGCTTGTTTTTCCTTAGCACCTCGGTTTCAATGATACACATATATTTATTCCTTCCCTATTTTCTGCACAAATCTATAGTTTCATTTCGCAGAATGTTTGTTTGCTGTCTTTCCTCTGGACAGCACTTTCACACGGATCTTCTCAAAAACTAAGATTCTCTCGTTTTCACATTCATGCCCATTGCAATCTGAGCTTCACAAAAATGGGATTCTTTATTTTACTACCTCCTCTGTGATGTTATTTTGTGTGTGCACAAGAGAGAAGTCCTCCGTTTGGTCCGTGGGTAGCTTTATGCCCGTTAATCTTTTGACCATCCTGAGTGTCTGGATATCTGGGGTCCTGTGTTTGCATGGGTATCTCTATGCTTGCATGAGTGCCTGTATGTGCGTGCAATATTGCGTGAGTATGTGTCGCAGTCTTGCTCTGTGTGTTGGGGTCTGTATGCGTTTTGGTCTTTCAGTGTTTGTATGCGCTATTTTAATGTATTAATGGATAGTGTACTACCAAGTGAGCCAGGCGCGCACCGCTCAAAGGGCTTCAGCCCCCCCGTCGTGTGTGTCAGCCCGGGCTGAGACAGCTTCCCGGGCACACACACAGCCGCACCCGAGTACTTCACCGGTCTTTAAAAGACCATTTGCTTGTTAAAGAGGCTTTGCTGTGTTTTCACCCCTTCTTAGAGCCCCTGCATCTCCACTCTGCCTGTTGCTGGAAGAATTAGCCCCCCCGAAATTTTTTCTTAGCCCCTCCCGAAATTTGGCTCTAGTTGCGCCTCTGACGTGAGCACACTATACACAAGCCAAGCCTATCGGCTTTGTCAATGAGTGTTTATTCACAACGCGATATCCTTCTTTAACTTTGGTAAAGTTAAACTCCAATGTGCATTTTACGAACGTATGCTTGTTTTATTCTCAACATGGCAACGCCAAACTGCTTTTTAAACAGAAAAGTACATCCATGCTTTGCAATAAGATGAAGGTAAGTTTGTAAGGTGGGGACGAACGCTATTGTATTTACACATTTTGTAAGGTAATACGTATAGTAGTAAAATAAAGTTTGACCGTGTACTTATAGCCACTACATTCCCCATGTGTAATTTAGTATGGATATCTTGTAGTATCACGGGAACGCGCCACACTAGCAGATTGTGTCCGCCCCAGCTGTTCTTCGGGACCCAGCCACCACCGAGTTTCCTCCCTTCCCAGAGGCCGTAGCCGACCTTCCTCCCAACCCAGCCCCGCGGCTTTTGCCGAGCTCCCTCCCATCTCGGCTCCGGGTAGGAGCTTCCTCCCACTCCCCGCAGCTCCGCTCCCTCCCAGCGCTGGGATCCGCGGCTCTGCTGCCTGCCGGCCCTGGCCTCACTGCACCACCCACCGGACCCAGGACCCGCTGCCCAGCGCCTCGTAGGCCTGTTGGACTCCGGCGCTCGCCTCTCTCCGGCAGCGGTGCAACGGCATGTCTTGGAAAAACTTTTTCCTGCTGCTGGCCACAGATACGGAAAATGGCCGCTTAGAAGAGTGCAGTTTCCTGCCTGTTCCGCCGCCCTGCCTGCGCTCGTGTGACGGGGAGCAGGGGGTTCAGTGGGGGTCAGTAATCCCCAGATACCTCTTCCAAAGAAGGGGGTACCCCGCCGAAGCACTCCCTGAAAATGACTCGATGGGTCCCCACCAAGAAAGAGGAAAAATATGGTGTGGGTGAGTAAGAACACCAGTTCATTAGTTTGCTTTTCCGGTTTTTCTTTGCTTTTTTACATTTTGTTTTTTGGGACTGCTTGCTCCCGGTTAGTGGGAGACCAGACAGTATGTCACTACGCCCGGGAGGTGCTACCGCCGCCGTCAGGCTTCATTCGCATAAAACATATGTCCGGGAGGTTTTGCGCGTGTTTACCATTGAATCCCAGCACTAAAATAAAAGCAGCCCGGGGTTGTGGTTACTGGCCAGGCACTGTCCGCATATAATCAATCAACATTTGCATTGATTTCGAGATTCAGGAAGTGTCTCTATTATTGTACTATGTTTAAAACAAATCTGGATTACTTTATTTCAAAACGCTGGTCTTCACGTCCCCGAAATGTTAAGAAAAAAGTCAATATTGGTGGTGGCTGTTGGGCGAACTTTCCTTAGTGGCTTTTCAGAGCTTGCAGATCCCTGGCATGGGTGCACCATGCTCCCTTAAACTCCAGTGTTTACATTCTCATGCTACAGACTTGCACGCTCAGTCGCCAGTGTTGTGGGGCTGGCGCACTGCATTCACTTGCCAATATATGGAGAAAACACTGCATGTCACTTTAGCACTTTATGTAAAAATTATCGGTACGCGTACTTGCCTGTATGTGGTATTCCCCTAGATGCTAGGTTATAACCAAGTCAGGCCATCCAATCACAGGAAGAAGAAACATGGAGGCAAAACCACCAACGTGCATTAAACTCAGACTATGGATCTGCACACTCTGTGGCCTTCATGATGGCCTGGAAAACTTTAAAAGGTTTATTGTGTTCTCCACAGCCCCACACCCAAGTAAGTTTGACTCTCCCATACCGATGTCGAGATACATTCTGGAAATGACCATGTGATCCCAGTGGCATCAGCTCGTATAAAGTGAGTGTATATTACTGAATGTGTATATTACTCATTCTTTATTATTTTGAACTCTTAAAAGACTCCGTAGCGAGGTGACAGCAGATAAAGATGTCCATGCTAATCTACTTAGTCTCTCTCCTTATCTGTTATCTTGCTTGATAACCCTAGTTTGTCTCTAGCCTTCTTTAATGTTCATTATCATACATTTTTCATTGACCTTTCCCACAATTTAACATCTTAAGTATCTCCTATTCCAAAGTCTGAGGGCAAAGTTTTTGGCAGGTGTCCTTCTGACCTATCAACACAGCTGCACAGACAGGTTTCATGGGTGGACATTTGGTTGCCAAGATGACACCAACTACTTTGTGAGGCACCTACTTTTAAAAACTGCGTGTCTCACTAATGAACTGGCTTTTTAGGTCGAGCCTAGAGTCAGCCTAGCTCTTGCCAAACACTTATAAGGTCCCAAAGGCAAGACCTATTGGCTATGCCAATGCTTGTTTTTACTGTTCGCCACACAGTTCTCAATGCGCTGTGGTTGCAAGAAAAACTTTTTTTGTGGTGCAAACCAATCCTGGCATGGAAGAATCACATGCAGGTTCACAAATGTGCAGTGGACGACAGGAGAGAAAGCTTCCTTATCCAATGGCATGACATTTTTTAAATTGTTTTCAAGAATTCGCTGTGGATTTATGAAATTGTGGAGGATCCGCAAATTAAGCGTCCAGATAACTTTACATTCTTAACCCTTTCAAGCCAACCCACCACATTATTTTAATGCAAGTTTCTTAAATTCTAACTGCTGAACGGATTTAGATCAAACTAAGGAAAGGTACTTCCTTGAGTAAAGTTATTTGTTTCAAGCCAAGCTTTGGCAATTCCTGTTTTTCTGTAGAGAACAGCAAAGAATCCAATGCAAATCAAAATGGAAAATTACCCTTTTTTTGACGCCCATCTTTATTTCTCGAACACCCTTTATGGATCCGATTGCAAAGTGCCATGTTGAACCCAAAGTGGCTGAATACTGTTTTTTTGGAAAGCTTTGCGCAGATTCTAATGGAGCCAAAGTTATTAAGAAAACAAAAACTGATTTTTAAAGAACAACCCGATCTAACTAGAACTACAGCTCATCTCTCTCATCTAGTAACACACTATGGGGGGACAGACAGTTTGCTTTTCATCCAGCAAGAGGTATTGAGCCCACTTTACTGAGTATGTGGAAAAACCTTCTGGTTATGCAGGTGACGCATGTGTCACACCATATTGGTGCTTTTGGATCGGCTGGCAGCGTTTAAAACCAACAATACAATCCTGGGGGCTGTCTGAAACACCCAGCTGGAAAGTCCAGTATCTTTTTCTTGGTTGGAAAACTTCCTGGTAGATAGGGTAACATGGGTGAAAATGGACTACACACGGAAGAACCAACATTGGCAACTTGAAGAGTGTCACTTCCCCAAACTCTTTTTCCTGGCTACTTTAATGTCTATATTTGACCTCTGCATCAGTTACTAAGAGCTGGGTGTAGAGTGGTTACACAAGTACGCTAATTATACCCAGTTGTTGTTTTCCCTTTAGTAAAATCCAGGCCTTCGTGGAAGAAAATTGGTTAACATTGCACAAAACCAAGAACATTTTAGTATGTTCCTCCATTGTCATTAACAAATGAAATCCAGCTTATAACTTATTTTGGATCTCTGGTGGCTAAATGTTCATAGCAAAAAAGGTAAAACAAAATTGTATGGTTTATTTTGATTATTTCCTGACTTTTGAAGAATGGGCAAATGTGCTCAAACACTGCAGCAGATCCCACCACTCTCTAATTAAAATGCGCATCTATTTAGCCTACCAAGCCAGAGCAACTGTAGCGCAGACTATTATGGGGACACACATAAGTTGTATAATTGCCTCTTTTTTGGGTGCATCAGCCAGAACCCAGTGAAGCCAAAGGACATTTACTATGAGGATGGGTTTTTACCAGCACCTCTGGAAATTACACTTTTCTGACTAGTGCTGGTAATGATCACATACTGGCAATAGAAGTTCACAAACCAGTAATCCTCATACCAGGTAGATAGTGTTTTATATTTGCGTCTTGGGTAATCGCTTCTGGTTTTGTTTTTGTTGGAGTGGAGCATGGGGTTTAGGAGATGCATATGATAAGCTAGCTCGGTTTGAGGGGCTTATTAATATTCATCTCAGAGCAAGTAGACCACAGAAATGTCTGTCTCTAAATCCTACTCCTGTCCTACACAGACAGCAAGGTTGCCTTGAGGTTCTTTGCATGCAAGCTGGAACGCAGGCTCAGCAGTGAAGTGTAGGAGAAGCTGCCACCATTTTAAGCACAACTGCAGCGACACAATTATAGAATTATGGGGTGAAATTAATGTTTTATAGTTCCGCCTTGCCACTGTTCATTAGAACGTGGACCTTCTGAAGCACAACCTCAAGAAGTGCTTCTTCCTGATCTTCACTGGAGATCAGAGCTCTCAAACTGAAGCCATTAATCGGCAAGACGTCTGCTTATGTTGCCCCATTTTGGCATAACAGATACCGTTCAGTCACCCCCAATCCACAGTCCAGTCATTCATAAACACAACTGCATGGCTACTACGAAATGGCCCACCGCCTGAAACTCTTGGTCGCTCCATCTCACTGTTAAAGATCTAATGTTTCTTCCTGCCCCCTAGATGTAGTGAAGTTCAGAGCGGCGTGGGCTGGGTTGTTGTTGAGATAGCCGAGCTGCAGAGACATTCCCACCTACCCTCCAGGTCCTCACTAACACGTTGTGCTGTTCCTAATGAACACTATTTTCTGCCACCCGCCTGGAGGAAGAGGATTGTGGTTGGCTCAAAATCAAGAATTTGGGCGATCAAATGTGGCAAATATTTTATAGATAAAAAATTAACATGGCAACGCTAAAAAGATAGCTGGTTAATACACGGAAAGAGAGGTGGAGGTTAATGAGTGGGTCTCCTAAACTAATGAAGTGAAATACTCATGACAAAGAATTCCCACTGTAGAAAAGAATAACAATAAGATTATCAGAAATTAACAAAATAATCCCTTTAAACAGCTGGCCTCAAAGCCTTCTTGTTCTTTCTAAGCAGTCCACGCATAGTGGCGGTCTAAGTGGTGTATGCAGAAAGATCCAGATTATGCCTAAGCCCTTGGTGATAACCCTTTCCGCTCCAACTGGTACCACCCTAGAGCAACCTCTAATCCAACTCATCACATAAAAAAACATGTCTGCTTGCAATAGCATAGCAACACAAAACGATGACCACCCCAGTCACAAATCTGAGTTAAATCTATTGTTTTTCTGCTCACCATGCAATCCCATTTGGACCCAGCCATATGAAAATCAGTCTCGACCCTGCTTCCCATAAGAACAGTCCAGCCCGAACTGCAAGGCCAGGCCCACCCTGGACCAGAAAACAAGCATCCTGGGACCGGTTTCGGGGTATTACTCCCATCATTGGAAATAGAATTTGAAAAACCTTAGAAATTCACTGATAAAACCAAAGGTTACAGTGACGTTATAGTTAGGTTCAGATTTTACAGAAACAAAACCTCAGAAATTCAGCAGTTATAGTTATCTCAAGTAACTATAACTTGTGCGCTCACCATGCACTGCTGGTCACCCCATATATTACTTCACTCATGACATCTCCGATGACATCATTGATAATAGCACTGCAACATTTGCAGTGAAATTATTGATGGGAAAACTGTGCATGGCGGGGCACGAGTTATAGTTACTTGAGATAACTATAACTGCTGAATCTCTATCGTCTTGTGTGTGTAAAATCTGAAGCCAACACCAACGTCCCTGTTACCTTTGTCGTTTGAGTGAATTTCTAAGGTTTTTAAAATTCTATTTCCTAACTATAACGTACCTGTAACCTTTAGGGTTATAGTGAATTTCACCTTTCTTTCTTTTAAGAATTGCACTACGATTTGACCCATAAACTCAATTTACTAATATACATTTTCACAAGTTTATAAATATATTTTAGTCATACATTCATTCTTATTATATATTTTATAACTAAAAATTTAAAAATTAAGCTAAGGTAACTTATGTAGTCTTTCTGTAAAAGCAATGCACAGAGTCTTTTTTTTTTAAATTCATTTCATGGATCTGCGGATCAGTCGCAAATACTCGTTCAAATAGTCTGCTGGTTATATTTCACACCTTCAATACTGAAACAACAACACATTTAATACAAACATATACTGTTGCAATTTCTTTAAGTGTATCACTGCCTGTGTGTGGGTGGAAGTGTGAGTGACTGTGGGGGCGGTGAGTGGCTATATGGGTGTGGGAGTGGCTATATGGGTGTGGGAGTGGCTATATGGGTGTGGGAGTGACGGTGTGGGAGTGACTGTGTGGGTGTGGGAGTGACTGTGTGGGTGTGGGAGTGACTGTGGGTGTGGGAGTGACTGTGTGGGAGTGGGAGTGACTGTGTGGGAGTGGGAGTGACTGTATGGGAGTCGGAGTGACTGTGTGGGAGTGGGAGTGACTGTATGGGTGTGGGAGTGACTGTATGGGTGTGTGAGTGGCTGTGTGAGTGGTTTAGTGGGTGTGTGAGTGAGAGAATGTGTGGGTGTGTGTGGTTTTTGTGGGTGTGTGAGTTGGTGCGTGAGTGGCCGTATGGGTGTGTGACTGGTTGTGTGGGTGTATTAGTGGATGTGTGAGTATATGTGTGGGTGTGTGAGTGGGTATATGAGTTTTTTTTAATTTGGGGTCTGAATCCGGAGATACATCTGAATCCATTTGGATTGGGTGGATCCTCAGATCCTCGCACACTCAAAAAAACCTGGTTTTGGACAATTTCTTGCCCATGACGGGTCCCTCACAGATCCCTCCGTCAGTCCCATGGGGTCAGGATACCTGAACCCTGACCCCTTCTATCACTTTTAATTTGTATTTTCCCCGCTGGGAGCAGAGTCCCAAAATGCACTCTTTCTGGACCAAGATCTAACTTTTTGGCTAATTTGGTGTAATTCCATTCGGCTGTTCGGGCTCTAGTCATGTCCAAAATCCCTCTGGGAAATTGCATTAGGAAAATGTGTTTTTGGATCACCCAGTTTTATCAGCCAACGCTTGATGAATCAACCTGAACCCTTCAAGATAGCAGATGAAGTGAGTGGCAAACTAGTTCTTAAAATTTCGTGAAGATTCATCAAACTGCACCAAAGTTAATAGCACAACAACAAAAATGCTCCCTCTACGGTAATTAGGTCCTAACTATAACTACCTACTGGCGTCCACCAGCAGGGGATATATAATATATATATATATATATATATATATATATATATATATATATATATATATATATATATATATATATATATCCAAAGGTTACAGGGACGTTATAGTTAGGAAATAGAAATTAAACATTTTTAGAAATTCACTGAAAAAACCAAAGGTTACAGGGGGCGTTATAGGTAGGTTCAGATTTTACACACACAAAACCACAGAAATTCAGCAGTTATAGTTCTCAAGTAACTATAACTTGTGCCCTAAAGGTAACTATAACTCGCTATGCACTGCTAATCACCCCATATATTACATCACTTATGACATCTATGACATCACTGATAATATCACTGGAACATTTGCTTGTGAAATTGAAAAAAAAAACGGTGTATGGCGGGGGCGCGAGTTATAGTTACCTTAAGGCACGAGTTACAGTTACTTGAGATAACTATAACTGCTGAATTTCTGTGGTTGTGTGTGTGTAAAATCTGAATCTACCTATAACGCCAAAGACAAAGACCAACGAAGCGCGTCAGCCAGCTGAATAAAATGGTTTATCAAGATTCCTGGAGTGCGGGCTCTTTCTTGTGCAGCAGCGCAAGTACTGGACATATTATATATATACATACACACCGTGGAGCCAACTGATCTCAGGGCGAGATCTGATTGGCTGCCAGCACTTCAACCAAGAAGTGTTGGCAGCCATCTTGGGACTCAGACTCGGCCGAGTCCCAAGAAAACCTTTAAAAAAAGATAAAGGGGCAGGGTAGAAATACCATGACCCCTTACGCCTGGTAGTGGGGGTTCCAAAAGGTCCCCACTGGGGGCCAAAAACCTTATTTTTTCCTTTTTATTTTCGTGCGGATCCACAGGGGGAAGAAAAAAAAAACAAGCGCGGTTCTCCCGCCTGTTTTTTATTAACCCCACTGGGTGGGCTAGGTCCCGGGGGGAATACATTTGATATAGATAGGGGAGGGGGTGCATCCCTGAGACCCAGCCCTTCAAATAATTGAGAGGGGGCACCGGTTGTGAGTTAAAAGCAGGGAGGGGTGGCACACAGCCCCTCTCCCCGGGCCGATATCAGCCCTGGGGACCCAATCCCCCTGGGCCTGGCCTTAATACTGATGGGAAGTAGGGCCAAATGGCCCAACTCCTGGAGCCATTAATGGAGCTGGGGACCCCCCCCCCCCAGGGTCGACTCCTATGTCCCAGGATGTCCATAGCGGTTTCCTTGCCCGCACTATAGCGCGCATTGAAACCTGTGTTTTGCTCTTGCTTAGCGGGAGCAATTTTAAAGCTCCTGCCAAGCGAAAGTAAACACTAAGGGCCTAATTACCTGTCTAGCGGTACTCGTCTACCAGACTTGTGGTGGACAGCAGTGGCGGTCTTCCAACAGCCACATTACGACCTTGGCGGTTGTGCTGCCCTGGGACCGCTGACGCTGCCAGGGAACCGCCGTTACCTGGGGGTGGCGCAGCGGTCTTGAGGCAGTAATATGCTTGGCAGGACCACTACGGTCCCGCCAAGCATATTACAATTTTCCTCACCACCACTGATTTCATGGAGGTCTTTCCTCCATGAAAACAGTAGCGGTGAGTATAGATAAGAGGTCCTACAGGGCCCTCTTGTGCCTCACTCCATGTGGATGCACACAGGGGGGCATGTACGCCCCAGATCCAGCACAGCATGGACTTCACAGTCCATGCCGTGCTGGAACTTCCTTTGAAGTTCCCATTGTGGCACTGCTGTGGGAACACCAAAAGAACCGCCCGCAATAGACTACAAAAGTAATAATATGGCAGACGGTTCTCACGCAGGCTTGCGGTGCGGCAGCAGGGCGGTCCCCTGCCGCACCGCTACACTCGTAATCAGCCCCAAAGTGTGCTGTCAGCTGGCAGGAGCTTTAAAAATGCTGGAGAGGACTTCATCACAGATGACAAAATTGCTCACGCCCACAAAAGAAAGAAGTTAATCCAAGCAGCTCCCTCCTTGAAAAAGTTTCGGGTGATATGTCAAGCAGGGGCGAGAATAAAATGTGGGGGGTCCCAAAACGCAAAATCCTCATGCATTTACCATAGACTTCTTTACACAAAGCTACAGCAAAAACTGCAGAACGGAATTACACCAAATTTGGCAGGAAGCTAGATCATGTGCTTTTTTCTGATTTTGTGTAAATTCATACAGTAGTTTTTGCGAAATTAAGGGACAAAAATTAATGTATATATGGACTGTACGGTCTGCGAGAGTCTCAAGACTCTTGTGGACCTGCTAATTTAAAAATAAAACCCCCTGGGCCAATCAGAATGTTCTATTTCCCTTGGGCCTTCTCATTCCTGCGGGAACAAGTGCTCTGACTGGTTGCCAACATAATGAGAAAAATGCTGCTGGCAGCCATTCCAGTACTCAGGGACATAGTCCCCTATCCTAAAGTAAATATATACAAACATATATACATATACATACACGGGGTTATTGATACCATGACACCCCTCCCCCCCCCCCCAGGCCTCAAAGGGGGGGGGACCCAGATGGACCCCTGGGACCAAAAAGGAAGGAAAGGAAGAAAAAAAAACAGCGCAACCCCACAAGACCCTCGCGTGAACGGGGTGGGGGGGTTAGGCGGGACGGAACAAGCATTGGCATAGCCAATAGGTCGCTCCTTTGGGACCTTACAAAGTGTTTCGCCATGCAGCACATTATTCTGTTAATAATCTGGTCATGCAATTTTACGCCATAGTAGGTTAAGCTTGGAATGGTGTTTGCATTTTTTTTTTAAATAGCAAATATTGTGATATTTAACATTGTGTTGTAAACCATGTTGCTAGGCTAAAATTAAAGTTTGAGCTGCAAGGTATCCACGCTTTGAATAGCCCTTTAAAACATGCCACATCTATTTATTTTCCACCACGATGCACTATAATCTAGGGCTGGTGGTACTGTGTTATGGTGGAATTCACTCTGTAGCAATGTGTAACTTGTTTGTAAACCCCAATCAGAAATATGATGAACCAGTACAGAAATGTAGAAATATTTTCTGTCATGGACGTTTGGAACCTGCCTGGCTTGTGGGAATCAGAGGGGATAAAATGAGATTCCAAGCAAATTTGAACGAGCTTGTCCAATCTTAATAAGGGCTCACACACAAAAGCATGGTAAAGTAAGCATTACGGCATGAACAACAAGTTACTTACCTTCGGTAATGATATATCTGTAAGAGACACATATTAGTTATAGATTATTTCCTTAGAATTACCCCCAGGCGTCAGACTGGATCCAGAGAATTTTTTCTCAGCAGTACCCCTGCGCGTCGGTGGGTGGAGTCGTTCGACTCCGCGTTCGTCGTCGTGGTCGCCGTCGTGATGTCGCTGTATCTACTTAGACGCCGCCCCTGTGCGCTGACGTCAGTTCTTTTACACAACATTCCACGCCAGAAGCGCAGAGCCATGCAAGACACTGACCACTGGTGCACAAAACTAGGGCCCTGAAAGGGAGTCCCTTACACTAGAAGTCAGTTCGCAGAACGGGGAGGATGGGTGGGGCGGTAAGGAATCTATAACTAATATATGTCTCTTACAGATCTATCGTTACCGAAGGTAAGTAACTTCTTCATCTGAAAGAGACTAAGAGTTATAGAGTCCTTACCTTAGAATAGATACCCCAGCAATACCAACCCCGGAGGTGGGTCTGCGAACCAAGTTCACACCAGAAAGTCCTGGAGAACCGAACGGCCAAAGAAGCCGTCTCTCTGGACTGGACTGTCCAGGCAATAATGTTTAGTAAATGTGTGCAGTGATGCCCACGTAGCTGCCTGGAAGATGTCATTGAGGGGGAATCCACGTCCCAAAGCAGTAGTGGCTGCCGTCGCCCTGGTGGAATGGGCGTGCAACCCTAATGGAGGTTCCTTTTTCGCCAAGGAATAGCAGATTTTGATGCAAAGAACGACCCATTGAGAGATGGTCCGTTTTTCCACGGCCCAACCTATCTTGGCACCCACATAGCCAACAAAGAGTTGATCGTCCACCCGGAATTGCTTTGTGTGATCCAGATAGGAGGATAACGCACGTTTTGGATCCAGACGGTGGAGTCTCTCCTTCTCCTTAAAAGGATGCGGAGGCGGGAAGAAGGTGGGCAAAGTGAGGGTCTTTCCTATGTGAAAAGAGGTAACCACTTTGGGCAGGAAAGAAGGCCTAGTGCGGAGGACAACCTTGTCTGGATGGACAGCAAGAAAAGGAGGTTTAGAAGACAGAGCCTGAAGCTCACTCACCCTGCGAGCAGAGGTGATGGCAACCAGAAAGGCAGTTTTAAGTGTCAGAAGCCTTAGAGGACAATTATGTAGCAGCTCGAAGGGAGTGCACATAAGATAAGTCAGAACAAGGTTCAAGTCCCACTGGGGCATTACGAAAGGAATAGGAGGAAAAAAGTGAGTAATGCCCTTAAGAAAACGATTTACAATAGGGGACTTGAAAAGAGAAGGCTGATCAGGAAGGCGAAGAAAGGCTGAAATGGCCGAAAGATAGCCTTTTAGTGTGCCCAGAGCAGAGCCCTGCTGGGCCAAAGAAAGCAGGAAGAGGAGAACCTCAGAAAGGGGATCCACAGCATTTGCTGCGCACCATGCCACAAATTTGTTCCATCTACAGGCGTATACTGTTTTAGTAGAGGGACGCCTGGCTGCCAAGATAACATTACAGACTTCAGGAGGAAGGTCAAAGGCTGTCAACTGTCGCCGCTCAATCTCCATGCAAGGAGGTGGAGGCTGGACAGGTTCGGGTGGAGGACCGTCCCCTGCTGCTGTGACAGAAGATCCTCCCGAAGGGGCAGTCTGATCGGAGGATTGATTGCCATGTTCAAGAGCTCGGGATACCAGACCCTTTGTGCCCAGTCCGGAGCCACAAGAATGACTTGAGCCCAGTTGCGCTTGATCTTCTTCTTCAGCACTCTGAGCAGAAGTGGTATAGGCGGAAGGTATATAGAAGACTGCAACTCCACTCGCGACGAAAAGCGTCGCCTAGTGAGTGCCGCCATGGAAATTCCAACGCGCAGATGTGCAGTCCTCACCGAGATCTGGACGACATCGGAAAGATTCCCCTGATGTTGCGCCCACTGGAACTTCAAGTCCCACTGCAGAGCCTGCATATGCCACCTGGCATGATCCACCAGCAGGATGCAGGAGGCCATGAGGCCCAGCAGCCTCAGGGTCATTCTCACCGAAATCCGGGATAGAGGCTGGAACATCGGTATCATAGCCCGAATATCCCGGACTCGCTGTTCGGGAGGATAGGCCCAAAACTGTGCTGTGTCCAGAACCGCTCCGATGAAAAGGAGCTTCTGAGAAGGGTTCAGATGAGACTACAGCACGTTGACTGTGAACCCCAGCGAATGCAGGAGGTCCGCCATAGTCTGCAGGTGGGCGACGACAACCTGGGGCGAACTCGCCTTCAACAACCAGTCGTCCAGGTAGGGGAAGACTGGAACCCCTGATCTGCGCAGATGATCTGCGACCACCGCCATCACTTTCGTGAGCACCCAAGGGGCACTGGTAAGGCCAAAGGGGAGCACGGTAAACTGAAAATGATTGTGGCCTACCGTGAACCGTAGGTAACGCCGATGGGCAGGCAAGACGGGGATGTGAAAATACGCGTCCTGCAAGTCCAACACTACCATCCAGTCTCCAGGGTCAAGGGCAGACAGGACCTGAGCCAATGTCAACATTTTGAACTTCTCCTTCCGGAGGAAGCGGTGGACATCCCTGAGGTCTAAGATAGGACGCAGGCTTTTGTTTTTCTTGGGAACCACAAAGTAGTGGGAGTGGCAACCACAACCTACTTCTGGGACAGGGACGCGCTCGATAGCTCCCTTGGCCAAGAGAGCCGTAACTTCCTGATGGAGAAGGGACAAGTGATCCTCCATCCATGCCACCTACATTCCATCGCATGTCGGAGGGGTAGTCTCGAAGGGGAGGGAGTAGCCCTTTCGGACTAACTGCAAAACCCACCTGTCCGACGTGATGTTGTGCCAGTGGGGGAGGTGATGGCGTATCCTGTCGCCCACTGGCAACTGGTGGCCCTGAAAGGTCGGACTAGGAATGTTTGGAGGCTGCTGCAGAGGGGGCACTGGTGGACTGGCCGGCCCGCTGGCCCCCAGACCCACATCGCTGGGTCCCACGTCCCCGGCCGCGCAGAGGCTGGGCAGCTTGCGCCGGCCTGTGGCCCTGAGTGGATTGTGGTGGGGCACCTTTCCGTAGCCACGAAAGGGGCGAAAGGCACACTGCACAGTGCGCGAGGTGGCAGCGAGGACCAAGGATCTGGTCATAGCCCTACAGTCCTTGAAGCGCTCGAGCGCGTTGTCTGCCTTGTCGCCAAACAGGCGATGGCCATCAAAGGGCATGTCCAAAAGGGTCGAATGGACATCCCCAGAGAAGCCAGTGGACATCAGCCAGGAGTAGCTTCTCAGGGCTACTGACGTAGAAATCGTCCTGCCTAGCGAGTTGGCGGTGTCCAGCCCACAGCGGATGGATGAACTTTGCTCCGTCTCTACCCTCGACAGGCGCATGGGAGAGTACAGTCCGAGCCTCCTCCAGGCACTGTGGCAGCACTTGCGCGACCGTGTCCCACACGGAGTGCGAATAATGGCCCAAGAGACATGCGGTGTTCACCGACAGCAGCCCTAAGCTAGCAAAAGAAAACATCTTCTTCCCAAGATGGTCCAGCTTCTTGGATTCTCTATCTGGGGGAGCAGTAGGGAACGTGACTTTTGAGGTTGAGGCTTGGACCACCAAGCTCTCAGGGGTAGGGTGTTGGGAGAGGAAAAGAGGGTTGTCCGGATCCGGGCGGTGGCATCGGGCAATCATCCTGTCCCCAGAAGCCCCTGTGCTGGGCTTGGACCAAGTGCCCAGTAGGATGTCCATGAGGGCTTCATTGAAAGGCAGCAGGGGCTTCGAAGAGGCTGCTGCTGGCTGAAGCACCTCAGTCAGGTTAGTCCTGACTGCCACTGTAGGAAGCTCAAGGCCCAAGGCCTCAGCCGACCTACACAACACCACAGTGTAGGAGGCTCCCTCCTCCGTAGTGACGGTAGAGGGAGAAAGGATACCAGGGTCTGGAGATGTATCCAGACCACTGGCGTCAACCAACTCCTCTCTCCAGTCCGGCTCTTCTAGCTGGTATGCCAAAGGGTCAACAGACCCCTCCCAGTCCTCCTCATCCTTTCCTGACTGCCACTCAGGGCAAAAAGGAATGCCAGGGATTAACAGCGGTACAAAAGTACCCTCTGGCGCCGGTACCGGCGTTGGTCAGCGCCGGTACCGGCGTCGGTCGACGCCAGTACTGGCGTCGGTCGACGCCGGTATTGGCGTCGGTCGACGCCGGTCCGGCTCTGTCTCCATGTCGAGGGTGAGGCCGGGCTCGACGCTGGCCAGGGACACGACCGGCATCGGAAGTGGCAGAGGTGTCGTCATTGGAATCGGCGCCGGAGGTCTCGTAAGGTCGACCGGTGCTGATCCGGATCCAGGCCTGGATCCCTGGGGGCCCAGTGGCGCCGGGGCCAGAGCTGCCGGCATCAAAGGCCTAGAGCCCCCAGCCGAGTCCGCGGGGCCCGAAGGCGCGCCGACAGAGTCGGGATACCCAAAGATGGGAGTAGAGAGCTTCGTAAAATGCTGGGCAGGGGACGCTCCAGCTCCGGCTCCCAGGAAGGGAGGGAAGCTCTGAGCCGGCCCAGGACGACGACCTTCGGCGTCCCGTGTCAAGTCAGCCGACGGACGGGGAGAAGGCGAAGAGCGACGGTGCTTCTTCGCCTTCTTCTTGTTCTTCGACTTACCCGAAGACTTAGACGATGAATGGTGGTGGTGACTCAGCAACCGGTCCCGCGATCTCCCTCTCGATAGGGACCTCGAGTGGCGCGGAGCCGACTGCCGGGCCTCCTGCAAAGACTTTAGGTTCAAGGCCCGACAGTCGGGGGAACGACCTCGGGTCATGGTCGCACTCCAGGCACCAAAAGGCAGACGAGGTGCGGGTCCGTGACCGACATCAGTTTGTGACAGGAGTCACAGGGCTTGAAGCCGGGACAAGGACGAGACATCCCTGCGTGCACCAGGAGTTGGAAGACTCGGAAAAAAGACATCAACAAAAGTCGAAAAATAGTTAGGCAAAAAGTGACTAAGGGTACCGCTCTCTCCGGATTTGCGCTGGCTGGCGCGGAAAAAGAAAGAACTGCATTCAGCGCGCAGGGGCGGCGTATAAGTAGATACCGCAACGTCACGACGGCAACCACGACACCGATGACGAACGCGGAGTCGACCAACGCCACCTACCAACGCGCAGGGGTACTGCTGAGAAAAAATTCTCCGGATCCAGTCTGACGCCTGGGGGCAATTATAAGGTGAGGAATCTATAACTAATAGTCTCTTTCAGATGATTCTGTTTTTCGAGCACTCTGAAAAGAGAGAGGGAGGGGACAGATGTAAAGAACGAAGGAATGACCAAAGCATTTCCATGAGGAAAGGAAAGAGCAGATGAGGGACAAGAAACAAAAAGGAAAAAAGGAAGGATGAAGGGAAAAAGGGAAGTCAAGAATGAGGGGAAAGAGTGTGAGAGGAAGGAAAGAGGGAAGGAATGAGAGAAGGATTGATGCAGTGAAGAAAGGAAGAAGTGGGTGAAGGAGGCAGAGGAGGGGTGAAAGAAGGAAGCATAGAAAAGTGGGCGAGAGGAATGAAGTAAGAAAGATTAAAAAAGAAAGAAAGAAAGATTAAAAAAAGAAAGAAAGATTAAGAAAGATTAAAAAAGAAAGATTAAGAAAGAAAGAAAGAAATCGTGGGGAGTAAAATAGTGGGGAGACAAAAGACTGGAAGAAACAAAGGGTGGAACCTAGAAAGGAAAGAAGAGGGGAAGGAATTAAGAAAAGAAGGGAAAAAGGAACGACACCGTTTAGACTTAGAACATGAAGGTACAAAGTGAAAGAAAACCCATAGACAGTCTAAGCATAAATAATGGCAATGGACACTTGTTCTTTGTTTTCCAGCTATGGGTTGCAAATTGCATCTACTTTAAACATTTCAGCCACACCCAAACCGGATCTCAGTATGCCTTTCAGTGTGTCTTTTAGAAACGGAGGTCAAATGTCTAATGCCGAAATTGAGAGAATTATGTTAAAAGATTGCGTACCAACATCAATAATAGAGATCAGGCCGTTACACTCCTGTTAAGGCACTAAGTATCCATGCATATGATAAGTAATGGGTGATAGCATGTCCTGACTAAGCATGACAGCCATCCTCATAGACAAGCAATAGTGTTTAAGGATACAAATTTGTACATTAAGGCGGTCAGCAGATTCCTGCAATTCATGGTTTTGGCATCCAAATTCAAAGACGTGCTGCATTATGTATAACCTAGATTTAAAAACAAGAAAAGAAAAATCCTACATAGCGGGCAGTAGTGCAAAATAATAGAGGCCCACCCTCAAAACGATAATATAAAATGCACTTGTTGTTGTCTACACCAATGCATCAATGGTGCAGAAAATTATCATCCTAGTACCATGTTATATACAGGCAGAAATTCCAAAACAGCACAAACTGAATGCACGCAGATGGCAGTGCGCAACCCATTAGAAGGGGAGTATATAATGCAACAGAAGAATACGATGGCCGACCACGAGGAACCATGAACCTGTTGGATGGCCAACCAGAAGGAAGAATTAGCAAATTCGGCTGGGAGGGAACCAAGCACCCAAAAAAGGGACAATTACAACAAATGCACCAATAAAAAGCCTGCATTTCTGAATGGCACAACATAGAACCAATGGCAAGTGATGGCCGTGCTAGAAGCCCATATTCTGGATATAGAATGTCTTGCGCTGCCTAGGTTTGACCTAAAAATGATGGCCGGGCCACATTTATTAACAATAAGGCTAGGGAGCCCACCACTGGGGTTGTATTCATAAAGGGAAGGGGGTCTGTGTGGCCCCCTTCCAGAGCCTCCAGAGGCTCCGGAGACCCCACCCTCAGGGCCGAACATACTGTGTATGGGGAGGGGGAGGCGCGGTCGCCCACCGTGCCATCAGAGGCCCCTGGGAGCCCACCCACAGGGTCAAAATCATTAAACAAGGGGAAGGGATCACACGGTCCCCTTCCTGAGCCTATAAAGGCCCGGAAGCTGCACAGCCCCCCTCCCTTAGCCCTTAATGGTCTTCAGGACCCCTTCCCTCCAGGGCCGGCTCAGATGCTATGTCCCGGGGAGTCACCTGCGGGACATAACAGTTTACCTGCCTGCAGCAGAGCGGGCAGGGAAACCTGTTTTTGTTCTCGCTTGGCATGAGTATTTTCAAAACTCCTAAAAAGCGGGAGCAAACACCAAATCCACCCCAGCAGGTGGATCGTTGAAAATTCCCCCACCCTCTCGGAGCTGACTTTTGATCGGTTTTTCAGCCCGCACTGATGCAGGCAGGAAAACAGATCAAAATATTGCTCCCGTCTGGAGGCTGCAGCATTATTAGCTATTCTCTGCAGGCGGGAGCAATACCGGCTTCCGATGCATGTGGGCAGCCGGCTGGGGCTGAGGGGATCCTCCCGCTGCGCCCAAAAAGAATAAGGTGGGTGCCCTGGGTGGGCACCAGTGCACGCACCTTTTACAAATGTGGGACCCAGGGAAATTGACCCAGGGAGGGTTGTTGCGTGCCCCATCCCCCTGAATATCGCACCGCACCACAGGGGATGTGGTTCCTGGGGCCAAAATCAGCTCATGGAGGGGGGCCAAGCAGCCTCCCCCTTTATTGAAATAAGTGGACCCAGGGGATGGAGCCCCTGGGACGGGTAATGGCTGGGTGAGGTGAGGCCGCCTTAAAAATTTCTTTTTTTAAATACATTGCTCTGGGGGATGGGAGGCTTGGGAAAGGGGTCCACAAGGCCTCCTCTCCCCTTTAATAAAAACAACAAGCATTTGCAATGCAATAGGTCTCGCTTTGGCGAGAGTTTAAGGTATTGGCATTGTAAATGACAATGCCTTTTATTTATCTGTTTTTATAATTAAACACATAAATAAAAGGCATTGTCATTTACAATGCCAATAGCTGGAACTCTTGTAAATACGAGACCTATATGATTTTAAAGAAGCGGCCGCCATTGTCCCGGGCTGCTTGGAAAGTGAAAGCGCGCATGGAGCACTAAATGTTGCAAGAAAGCATGTTGTGCCTGTAATAGGAGAAACTCATTAAAGAAAATATTGCTTACAGACTAAATAAGACATACGGTGTAACAACAGAAGTAAAAGGGCCAGTCCTCATGGGAGGGTACAAATGAAGATAAGGTAGTACTAAGGAGGAACTAACAAGCCTATTAACTAATCAGAAGCCAGCATTTATAAAGGACAATGACACAAGCCAATGAAAAATATGGGCGGAGCTTCAATTCTATACCCAAATACAGCTTGCCTTACAGAGCAGCGCATGCGCTGCCCAGGCTCGACCTAAAAAGGATAAATACATATATAAGGACTTAATGTACATTTCTACAACTATCAAGTTGTGTGCCTATCTCTGGAGTATAAGGAAAACTGGAATGTGCCAACAAGCAGAGTCTAGGCAGGAGCAGAGAAAATGCGGAGTCCGACCTACTGAATACTACATGGCTGGTGCTTCAAGTCCCTACCTGAATACAGCATGCCTTGCAGAGCAGCGCATGCACTGCCCAGGCTCGATCTAAAAATATGGGGAAATGGTGTAATGGTGTTCATACTATGAGCTAGGCACTGCAGGTGTTGGAGGTCCATGAGGAGGGAAGTGGGGTCTATGGGAATTCTGTCATTTTCAGGATCCCCTGTGAGGGCCTGCAATGTACGCGATTGTGTTGTGCATCTACTAAAACTGATAGTGTTGTAAAAAAAAAAAAAATACATCTTTACTGGCAACTTACTAAATTAGTTCCCTTTTCAACAAATCTGGAAGCCTGTTAAACTTAGTCATCATTAAAGTACTCACAAGTTATTTTTAGGTGTTGCTTCTCGGTCAAGGGCACCTACTTAATTGTTGGCATTGCCAATAGGTCTGGCTTAAATGTGCCAACACATGCAATCAGCATTTGAGCATGCACATTAAATCCACACCTATTGCCACACCTCTTACTGCGCACTCACACTGGCATCCCGCTCGCCTAGCACTGATGCTGGCACACCGGTCGCCCTGCACTGATGCAAGCATACTGCTCACCCTGCACTCAAACAAGCACACCGTTTGCCCTACACTCAAGCAGCCACACCGCTAACCCTGCACTAGGGCATGCACACCACTTATCCTACACTCACACTGGCACACCATTTGCCCTACACTCAGGCAGCTACAACGCTAGCCCTGCTCTCAGGCATGCGCAATGCTTATCCTACAGTCACACAGGCACACCATGCACCCCGCATTCAAATGGGTACATCGTTTGCCCTGCATTCACACAAGACTTACAGCACACCCCAGATTCCGAAAGGTACTCCGCTCGCCCTGCACTTCGGCAGGCACACTGCTCGCCCTGCAATCAAAGAGGGACCAAGCTTGCACTGCACTCAGATAAGCACACGTCACTCCTGTGTGTTATAACAGAAGAAGACGGCATGCACAGCACAATGTATGCAACACAGCCAGAGTAAGTAGTACTGTGTTGTTTACAGACAATCTTATGCAGGCGGGTGCTTACCCACTCTGTATATCCATTGTAGGAAAAGAGAGTTAAACAGGGTTCGAAGACATAGAAGGGGGGTCAAAGTAACAAAGGGATTAAAGGAGAGAGAAACAGAGCTAGAAGAAAGAGTGAGTGCAGCGAAAAAGGGGGAGGAGCTAGATAAAAGTGGGATAATGTGTGAGAGAAAAAATGCCTAGAGGCCATCAAAGTTGGACATCCTGTGATTCTGGGCAAATCACTTAATCTCCCCGTGCCTAACAAAAATGAATGTGTCCTCATGTAATGCAACTGGTGCTATGTAAAGCGCTCTGATACTCGATTCGGGTCAAGTTCGCGCTATATAAAACTCTGTAAAATAAAAAAAAATAAAAAAATGGGTGTTTAGTTCTGGTCTCACCTGAGGTGCAATCTGTATTCTGTTCCCTTGTTGGTCGCAACGTGCCCTCTTCTCTGTGTGATTAAATCTGTCTTTCCTCTGGTTCCGAGTGAGTCTTGAACTGCACTCTAGGCACGGGCAAATCAACGATGGCTACTCTGGCTCCACTTTGGGTATAAAATTTAGCTCGCCAGCTGCAGCATCGGCCAAAGCCTGGCGCCGTCCAGGAGGATGTTCACGGCGTCCTGCGGGGCGCCCAGTTCGAACGTGTGAATGAGTTGTACTCAGCAGGTCCGCTGATTTATTTCATTAGCTGTATGTGGTGATTTTACAACGTGCGGAAAGGACCAATGGGCGGCGAAGAGCGCCAAAAATGCAAGAGGGAAAGGCGGGTCGAAAAACGTGTTCACTCTCTGAGGGACAGGTGGGTTTTCAGCAGTGTTCTTCTACATGATCTGATGTAAGCGTCTTGTTGAAAAGGCATCGGAAGAGAGTTCGGAGGGCAAAGCCCCCAAACCATTTACATCTCATACGAAATATTGTGGGACACCCTTGGGGTAACTGATCTTTGGCGTCTCTTCAGGAGATGGACCACTAGGGACTCACAGCTGACCCTCGACACCAGGTCTTGGAGTTCAGGCTGCATTGATGCAGTAACAGCTGCAGGCCGTATATGTCCATGCAAGTGTGCTGTAAGTCGGTACAGGAAACATCCCGTCAGAAACCCCACTAATGCGCCTGGACATGAAATACGCGTGCCTTCGGGGTCTATGATCCTGAGTACAGGAACAGATTCTGATGAGAGGTTAAGGGCACTACAAATACAAACAAGCGCGCGCGCCTCGCACAGCAGCAGGGGGAGAGTAGGGGGCCTGCGCGATTCCCTTGCGGCAGCGAGCGGCGCCAGGAGCGATAATTGCTACCATATGGCGCCGCTCGCTCCCGCAAGTGAATCGCAAAACGTGCACGCGTTGTCATTGAAGGCAATGGAACGCGTGCACGTTTTTGGCTGAAAAGCCGAAGCAATTCCAAAAGGTCTTTTTCCTATGCAGCACATGCGCGCTGCGTAGGCGAGACCTAAAAATGGCCTGGTGTATGGGGTGGCCAGGAACTATGGCCAACCCCCTTCTGCGCACGGCCAAAAGCCCTGCGCAGTGTGGAGTTGGCTGCCTTTACGGGGTTGGCCACAGGGCCTGGCTGCATTCCAGGCCTTGAGGTCAACCCTCCCCAGCGTAAGGATGAAGGCTGTGCGCAGTGTGGGGTTTGGCTGCTTGTGGGGGGTTGGCTGCAAGGCCCTGGTTACTAACAGATCCATCCTCTGTATCCCCCAATGTTGCCCTGCTTTAATTTCCTTTAAAAACGTAACTGCTGAACAATAAAAAGGTATCTAAGCTGAGATAAAGTCGCTAAAGTCTGACTCCATCTTACATAGGCCCAGACTCCATCTCGGCTAATTGAGGTCCCCTTCTTCCCTCTCTCAAACAATGGAAGTCGACATCTTTACTGATTTATGCATAATCATGGACATGCATACTATTGGGCGCAGATGTTGCCTGACTTCATCTTTCTAAGAACTGTGAAAGCGTCAAGCCCTTCATTCTACTTTCCACCAAGTCAAGGTCACTTAAGAACCCATATAGATATTTAACCTAAGTAGCATAGTCTGAATTAATGTGCTTTCACCTCATATGTTCATAAGGAAACGTTTAGGATGCATACCTTGATGCACATAATCTATGTCAGACATTCTTAAACTTAAGTCAGAAATTCCAATTTCTGATAAGATTTAGTATAAGAACAACCACTTGTCAGGAGAGGTCCTTTGCCCAGATTATCCCCAGAGATTCTGCCAGAAACGGTCTCGCCTACTGGCAAGCACACTTCGCATATGCCACATCTCGTGTGAAGCCTGAAGCTGATTACGCTGAGTCTGGAGGAAGACTGACTGCTACCACGTGTGTTTGCCCTTCGCAGGGAACACGGTCTTTGCGCCTCCACTGATGAAGAAAGCATTTGCTGTCAACAAGGTATGCAGTGTGTCCCTTCTCCCTAAGAAACGCTGATCTGCAAGTTGTTCTGCCTTCTATGCTCTCTTAATATAGCACATAGATGTAGGCATTAGTGTGTCAGATTCTAGATGACATTTTCAATTACATCTTAACAGCAAAGAAAGTGGACTCCCCTATTTAGGAAGGGCACTGACACTGTGGAAGGACTACTCACCTTCTTTCAAGGAAGGGTACTGAAACGGTGGAAAGACTACTCATCTACCTATCTGTTCCACTCCAGCCAGTTGCCTCACAGGATGGAGGCAGACATCTTGAACTCCCTTCACTATACCCAATAATGGGACAAATGCAAAGGAAAAGGAACTCTACTTAAAAGGAGAAATTATCTCAGCTGTCCTCACAGTGAGCCCTCTCTTTCGACGAGCACTCCCCAGCACCTAAACAACACTCTCTCCACAGTACAATTCAGGCTGACCAACAACCACTTAAAGCTCAACCCAAACAAAGCTGAACTCCTCCTCATTCAACCAAATGGCAAGTCCTATCCTGGTCCATAACTGGCTTGACAACCTAACTGCATTAAATTGTAAACTATCTATCTCCAACTATGTTAAGTCACTAGGGGTTACACGTGACAAAAACCTGAGCTTGAAAGGCCATATTAATCCCTCAGCAAAAAGCACCATCTACGCACTGAAGCATCTAAAAAATTAAAAAAAATAAAAAAGATTTTTAAAGATTAAACCCTTCATCTCCCTTCAAGACCTAAAGACAGTGGTGCAATCGCTAATACTCTCTAAACTGGACTACGGTAGCGCAATGATCACTGGTACCACAAAAATGCACCTTATCCCGATGAAAGATAGACTTCTCTCTGGAGAGTCGCTTTGATCACATCACTCCCACACTTAGGGAACTCAACTGGCTACCAATTGAAGCAAGAAGTATATTCAAAAGGCCTGCATACCCCCACAAAACTATCTACACTGAAAAACCAAACTACCTCGTTAACAAACTATCAAAAGCTGGTTGAAAGAGGCCTCTGGGAAGCTCAAACATTCTACTTCTGATTCCGCCCAAATGTAAGAAAGAACAAGCATTTGCAATGCAACAGGTCTCGCATTTACGCGAGTTTGAGCTATTGGCATTGTAAATGACAATACCTTTTATTTATGTTTTGGTTTTTGAAACATAAAACGCATTGTCATTTACAATGCCAATAGCTTAAACTCGCGTAAATGCGAGACCTGTTGCATTGCAAATGCTCATTTCTTTTCCAATTTAGGAGCACATTGCTAGTAAAGCCAGGAAGTGTAGAAATAGAAAAGTGGTCTTCCCTGCTCACGTCAGTCTACGTTATGACGTGTGGCTCCGGTGGCCATTTTAGAGGCTTGGGAAACCTCTAATTTCATTATGGCAAAACAAGTGAAAACGAACTGTCAGTTTCACCGGTAAAGTCACATTCAGATTGGCAGTTGCCTTGGGGACCCCTAAAGAGAAGATTGTGATTTTTACTGTGTAGAAAAACAAAGAATTAATAGATTGTGTCTCATTTGTGAGGAAATTTCTGGTCAGACCTATATTTATTAACATCAGAAGGGTGAGGAAAATAACTAAGACAATGGAGGAATCTTTAGACGATAAACTAAAAGGAATGCTGCAGAGATTCTCACAGGACCTAGGGGCCAAAATGGATAAAAATTTAGAGACTCTGCTACATGAAAGGAGTGTTATGTCGGATGAAGAAAGATATTGGTCAGTTGGGGAAGGTTCCCATAGTAAGAAAGGAGGTAAGGTAAATAGAAAACGCAAACATGTTGAATCTTCTGTGTCCAATAGCAAAAGAGGAATGTTTACAGACTCAAATAAGATTTCAGTAAGGATGAAAATTGGTGGTGTCGAGGACACACAAGAGGATCATTGTAACGGTCCAGACAAAGGTAATGAAAACATTAACGCACGCAAACATACGGTTGTGCACTGTGAAGACTCCTCGGGGAGCGTGGAAGTAGAACTAAGCTGCTCATCAGACTTTGATTCAGACAATTCTGAGGTGATTGTGACACAGAAGACAGACACCTTGGGGAAAGGTGGCGATGAACAAAATAGGGCACTACTTGACCCGCTTGCGGGCTTCATGTTTGACCCTACTTTATTGAAACACGCTCTTTCACCTGAATGGTCGCCAGCTGCTCATGTGGCAGAGTATATGCAATTCTGGATTAGAAAGCAAATTCCTAAAGATGTAAGATTAAGACTTCGGTCTGAGTGCCCAGGACCCTTATTAGCCAATAAGGTAGTGCAAACTCTAGATTTGGACGCTAAGATAATAGCTTTCATTGGCAAGGGAGGACGAGACCCCAGGAAAGGTCTCGATAAGGGTCTAAGCATGTGTCAAAATAGGCTACTGATCTATCTGGTCCATTAACAAAAATATTTGACATGGCCGAGGAGGCTTTCGTGAGAAAAACAACCCTTAACGTAGAGGAATTGAGACAATGGATCCAATGAGCAGTATGTCTGCTAGGTAATGCAAATACGGCCATTTCAGCAGAGAGAAGGAAAAGCATCCTTCTATAAATTGACCCTAAATTGGTGGAGTTAGCCAATAACGAGGAAGAGCAAACGACTAATGGCCTACTTTTTGGGAATGATTTCATTAAGGAGATGCCAAAATATGTGGGGGCTTTCTGCTCACTACAAAAATCTCAAAGAGAGATTACAAAAGTTTTTGACAGCTGTGATTTTGGTGGGGCCGGGCGAACGAGGGAGGTTGGTTGGTTCCCCGGATGAGGTCAAAGCAGTAGTAGGACCTCGTTTTATAGGGGGTTTAAACCTAACCTTTATCAATCACAATATCAATCTGGGGTTTGCCCTCAAAAACAAGGATATAAAGGAAGAGGATCGCGAGGAGAACATCGTTCACGTGGATCAGGTAAGTCTAGAACTTTCTGTTACCCCTGTAAAACTGGGCGGCAGACTTGCTCAGTTTTTCAACAACTAGTTAAAGGAAACAAGAGATGCTTGGGTGTTGGTAACGGGCTATCGCATAGATTTTGTGGGAGAACCAGTACAGGATCATATTCCAGAAATCAGATTCTAGGAAGAATTAACAGAATTGGTGAACAAGAAAGTACAGGATTTGAAAGAAAAAGGTGTCATTATAAAGTCAAGACCTGCTCTAAAAGGGTTTTTGAGCAATATCTTTTGGTCCAGAAAAAGACAAAGCTATGAGACCAGTAATAAATTTAAAGAGTCTAAACGACTGGCAAGGATATCATCATTTCAAAATGGAAGGCTTACATTTAATAAGGCACATCTTGAAATCAGGGGATCGGCTAACAAAGTTAAATTTAAAGGATGAGTATTTGACAATTCCTATTTGCAAAGATCATCAAAGATACCTTCAGTTCAGGTGGGGCAGAAGAATGTGGAACTTTGTCTGCCTTTTGGTCTCTCATCGGCCCCCTGGTTTTTCACCAAGGTTCTACGGCCGGTTGCAGCCTTCTTGAGAGAACGAGGTGTTTGTCTAATTATTTACCTAGGCGACATCCTGCTAATGGATCAGAAGAGATCAAAAGTGCTGGATCATACTCCTATGACAGTAACCTTAATAGAGGATCTAGGGTTTGTGGCGAACAGACAGATGGTGTCTAATTCCAAGCCAGGTGACTCAGTTACTAGGATTCATGATAGACACAGTACAGGGACAGTTGAAACTCCCGAAGGAGAAATTGAAGCATACAAAAAAAGGAATTAAGAAAATTTTTACTGATGGGGAAAATATCGCTGAGAATGTTAGCATGGGCGATAGGATTGTTATCTTCTACAATTAAAGCTTTCTTATCAAGACCTTTGAATTATCGTGCTCACCAACGTTTGAAGAGCAAACACCTGAGGCAAGGGTTGAAATATTCAGAGGAGGTGGCTCTTTCAGAGGAGGCCAGGGAAGAATTGGACTGGTGGTTAAAAAAATATGGAAGTGTGGAATGGGAGAGCTATTTTTGGGTCACTCCCAGATTTGGCCATAGAATCGGATGCGAGCTTGTCAAGTTGTTTTTTTTGCAGAGTTTTATATAGCGCGAACTTGACCCGCAGGTATCTGGTATCAGAGTGCTTTACATACCACCAGTTGCGTTACATGAGGACACATTCATTTTTGTTAGGCACGGGGAGATTAAGTGATTTGCCCAGAATCACAGGATGTTCAGCGTCATCGCCGAGACTCGAACCCAGTTCCCCAGATTCGAGGTCGACCGCCCTAGCCGTTAGGCCAACTCCTCTCCAGTTGGGGAGCAAACTGTGGTTCAACTTCTACACGAGGTCCGTGGAAAGAGTGAGAAGAACCTGCATATAAATTATTTGGAACTTCTAGCGGGATCATTTGCGGTAAAGAGTTTCATGAAGAGCACTGGGAAGTGTTCGGTTCTTTTGAGAATGGACAATGTGTCGGCTGTGAGATATGTGAACAAGCTAGGGGCCCAAAATTGAAGGATTTGGCAAAGGTGTTTGGGACTATTGTTTGAGACAGAACACTGTAGTACAGGCGGAACATATCCCTGGTCTGAGCAATGTGGAGGCAGATTGGTTTTCAAGGAATTACAGGGATTTGAGGAATTGGTCTCTGGACAGAGGAATTTTCTTGAAGTTGATGGATCTTTGGGTCTTTTTCAGGTGGATCTGTTTACGGACAGGCTGATTACCCAGTTGAAGACGTTTTACAGTTGGCGTCTGGAACCAGAGTCTGCCGGAATAATCGCTTTCAGGCAGGATTCGAGGGGTCTGATGGGATATGCCTTCCCACCATTTTCAATGATAACACATGTAGCTATGATGGCTCGCAAAGGAAGGCGATGGTGGTTCTTGAGACACCACTTTGGAAGTCGCAAGTGTGGTACCCTATGTTGTTAGAAATGTTGGTGGATTACCCTATTCTGTTACCAATATTCCCAGAGATATTATTAGTACCAGCAGGAGAACTGCACAACTTGGTGCTAGAGGGCCAGTTGAGAATGATGGCATGGAGAATTTCAGGAGAATATGGAAGATGCCAGGACTTTCACAGAGAGCATCAAGTCTTATCAAGGAATCATGGGCACCAGGAACCCGTAAGCTGTAGAGATTGGAATGGCAAAAATGGGTTTGCTGGTGTGTGGAAAGGAGTTTTGATCCCGTTTCAGTGGATATCGTAGAGATAGCAAATTATCTGTCTGAAATGTTTGGAAGAGGTTTATCTTATAGAACTATCAATGTTCATCGATCGGCGATTGCTGCTGGTCATATGCTATTAAATGGTACTTATGTAGGACAAAATGTCTTGATAAAGAGACTGTTGAGGAGTAGAAGAATATTAAAACCACAGATTTCTAGGTATAATTCCTTATGGGATGTGTCAAAAGTATTGAGGTACTTAGATGATCTGGGTGCAAATGACTTATTAACTCTAAAGTTATCACAGAAGTTAACAACTCTACTATGTTTAGTATCTTTTAGAAGAGTTTCTGATGTAAGAGCATTGGAAATTTCAAACAGAATTTTTTCTCCTGAGGGTATATGTTTCAATTTAAATAGAAGAACAAAGACAAATTCACAAACAATTTTCTACTCTTACTTGATCATGTGAATTTGTGTGTGGTCCGTGGGGAAGGAATACGAAAGTAGAACATTAGTTAAGAACGGTGAATGTAAAGCAGTTGTTGATTTCCTTGAGGAAACTTCATAAGGGTGTGACATCTGCAACATTAGCAAGATGGGTGAAAGAGGTAATGAGAAATTCTGGAGTGGATGTTAGTATGTTTGGAGCGCATTCAATAAGAGGGGCATCTGCTTCTCAAGCCTCTATGCAAGGCGGAGATTTAAAAGACATTTTGAGATGTGCTGACAGGTCGAACGATGTAGTCTTTCGCAGATTTTATTTCAGGCCTGTTGAGAATGCAGCTTGTTGTTTGTTAAAAAAGCTTTAAACTTGCAATAAGATTAGCCTCTGGTCTGGACATAAAATGTAGATTTACCCCAACATTGACGGTCAGAAAATCTGGATTATATTAAAGACACGGAGGCTAATATTATTCCTACCCTGAACCCAACCCACATTTACATTTTTTATATTATTTTGTAGGATTATCCTCCGTATCTTTAATGAAATCCAGATTTTCGGACCATCAAGGTTGGGGAAAATCTACATTTTCCCCTGTTTCAAAGAGTTGCATTTACACACAGCAGGCATCTTGCTCCCAGTGGCTGGTAAACACGCTGCTATAGTTATAACTGAAAAATACAGCCCATTTTTTTTTTTTTTAAATCCTTTCAAGTGCATAAAAATGTTCCTTATTAGGAACAATTTTGCACAGCATTTTTCTGCACTTTAAATTTCTCCCATTTAAAAAAAAATGGTTATAGGTTTGTGATGTACATGTAAGGGTGCCACATAATGGGAAAGGTATGTCCTGTGCCACAAGTACATATGACACATGCTCTCAGTCACCCATACACACATATATCCCATTAATTCACACATGTTCATACATCCAAACAGACCAATCACTCACTGATGCACATGGCAGCCCTATCATAGTACCCCTAGTCACAATATTTGTTCAAACCATAGTTTCGGGCTCCATAGACATTGGGTTTAAAGTCAATGAAGCTGGGCGAGAGGGTGTCTGGTAACAATGAATGAGTTACTTGGCTTTCAGTAGCTGAAGACGATTTTTACTGATCAGAAGTAGCTCTCATCACAGTAAAGGTTGGAGACCCCGGAGCTAAAGTTATTAGCAAAACAAAAAAGGCATTCCCTATGGAAGCACAATCCTAAATATAACTACCCACAACTATTACTGGCTAGACTGAGTAGGAAGTAACAGACTGAGTTCCAACAACAGCATGATATAACTTTTATATTGCAGGCAAAAAAAAGGGTGGGAGGCAATATTGAACATTTATAAGTAAGGACTCAATACCCATACACAGCAGAGCTCATCAATATACAATAGCAGTAAAATACTTCTTAATTAATCCACAGGGTTCTAATACTTTCAATCTTTTTTCATAAATATACATCAGCGATAAGTCTGAAGCGAAATACCAGCATGTAGCACGATAAACTCTTCAAAGCCTACAATTGCCCCCGTAATAACATATTTTGACATTTTCCACAAAATATATATTTTTTCTGCAAAAGGTACTTTATTTGAAGAGTTTATTTATTTATTTATTTGAAGAGTTTTATATAGCGCTGGCTAGACCCGGAGGTGTCAGAGCGCTTTACATGAGGAATCACAAGTCCAGGAAGAGTGTGCTTTTGTGTCCTCTCTGCATAGGCTACCTCCAACTCATAATAAAGAAAAATGTACTGCACCGCTCACTTTGACAGCTTTCCAAATGTTTTGATTTGACAATACTTGATGAAATTTTTAGGGCTGCTTAAAGAAGGAAAGGACATTCAGGGGATAAGCCTATCCCAGAACCAGAGCTTACAGATCGTCAAGCGCCAAGTCTGGATTTCACCGATTCTCCTAGATGAACCAAATTTACAAAATCGAGAAAGCTATCAGTCGCAGAACACAGTGGTCAATTATGCATAAATTAAGGCTTTCTTTTCCAAAAGACCCTATAAAAACGAGAGAGTGAAATATGAGGAAACACATTCCACACAATATCAGTACAATAAATAAACAAGACTGGTAGTTAATATGAGCACATACTTGAAGCAATTCAGTTTGTAGTATGTGCAACACCCAACTGTTACATATTACAATAATCAAAATAAGCATGCTTATAACAATAACTGACTCAGCTTATTAAAGATGGCATGGGAAAGCGGATAAGGGGCAGTGGGAGGGACAGAGTTGAGCCTGGGGAGATAAAGATGTGGATAAGGGGGAAGAGAGAAAATGGAAGAAAGCGTGGAGTAGCATTAGACAATGAAAGACAGGCAGATAAGAGAAGAGGGACGTGCGAAGAAGCAAGGAGACTAGTAGAGAGGAGTGTTAGTAAGATACAGAAATAAGAAACCTGGAGGTACAGTTAAAGTGAGATAGTGGGAGAGATAACAGGAGTTCGGAGAAGGTTAAAAGGGAGACAAGCAGAAAGGCAGGAAAATAGTGGCAAAGAGGCCATAAGTTAACAGTAACAGAACACAAGGGAGAGATATACATGGGCCAGTGAAATGGAGTGGGGAGAAGAGTTAGATAAGCAGGAAACAGAACGGAAGAGGAGGAAAGTGAAGGGAGAATTGAAAGGAGTGAGAATGACACAAAGAAAAAGAGAGCCCGGCACAAATAAGCAAGATTAGAACTGGAGAAAGGCAAAGGGTGGGAACTGTAGAAGGTCAGACAGAAGAGCGTCAAGTATCCTACCAATGCCACAATCCATATGAATAATTAAGAAACACTGCAGTGATACAGTGGTTTGATGAGAAAGTGTACACTTCAGCTTTAAAACCTGGTGCCATTGTTCCGATACACCTTCCTTTCTAAGGTGGGAGCTGAGAGGATGCGTCTGTATTTGCCCGAAGCTACAGTGAGACACTCAAATAACATCACACAAGCAGAGGCTGAGCCAAACAAGCCACTGAGAGCCCACTCTGTATACTGGAAACAATAAGTCATGCAGATACCTGCTAAGTCAAGCCACACCAAGATCTCATAGAGATAGTGTTTGTGACAGAATTGTACAGATAAAACCATGTAGGTCTAATTTTAGCAGAGCTTTATTTCAAACTTTACCACTCTGGCGAATTTGACCATTCAAAGAATTAAATATGTGGCTTCTTCGGTCCATTTATGGACAGGTCTTGTGATTTCTTTTTATAAATCTGCATTTTAATCTCACAGTCCATTGTTGCCAAGGTCACTTCCCATAATCAGAAACCAACTCCAAAACGTGTTTTCGACCAATTTGTCCTTTTCAAAATAAACAACAGTTCATTCCAAGTATATTTATAAAGATACCGTCTAAGATCTCACTGTATTTCCAAGATGGAGTCCCCTTGCCTGTGTGTGAAAAGACAAATCAGCATAACCAAATACAGCCAAGAATACCCTGCTTAAGTTCCAGAGTGTGCCGATCAAATGATTATTTATATGAATACATAGAACTTCTGTTTACATGTGAACGTCCATGCATTACCTTTGGGAACAGCGCCATCTCCTGTATGCTAGTGAAAAGTGAATACGATGAACAACATTTGAGACCGTGGGTCCGCTCTTTTTCCTTGACAGTTACTTATGTTCTATGAAGATTATCCAGAACTACTAATAGTATCACAATTGTGATACTGCTGTAGTGACAACATCTTGCGACCATCCGAGTGCACAGGCCTCGATCACCAGCAGATTCCTGTCAGAATTGGCTAACCTTCGCCCTTGAAATACTAGCCCTATGAAAAACAAGCATCGATCTCTTAGCTTTATGGGGCCATGTGTTTCTAATTAGAAACACATGGCCCCATAAAGATAACAAAGTGCTTTGCGACAGCAGCAAAGCAGGCCACCGAGTCCGGATCGGAGGCCAAAGGGCGTGAACCAAAAACCATAATTTCCAATGGCTGGCCACCGTTTAGCATAAACGGTGATGCCTGCCAATGGAAATGAGGGGCGGGGCTTAAAGCCCTCTTCTGAAAGTCCTTAACAATAAATCTCGCTGAGCGAGCAACGCATGCGCTGCAACGCTAGGCGAGACCTAAAAACCACTCACCGCTCCTTTTCTGGGGATGTGCCTATAATTTGGAATGCTCTGCCCCAGGATATACGTGAAAATCAATCATTTCTACCCTTCAGAATAAACCTTAAGCTACTTCTTATCAACAAATAACTATCCCCTCCCCCCCCCCATCTAAAATAATCAATTTACCTAGTTGCACCTTCCCACACCATAAAAGAGCCAAAACATCACTACTTCCGAAAATAACTGTGCATTTATTACTCTAACTTCTGAAACACCCTACCTTCGCTACCTTAGAACTTCATCGTCCATCTAGTCCACCATCTATTGTATATTTTTACCCTGTATATGCAAACCTTGTATATGTTGCTTTTCAAACTCTGCAAAGCGCTCAGATATTCTTGGTTCGAGTTTGCGCTATATAAAAAATTCAAAAAATAAAAATGAATAAATTAAAGACTGGCACATATCCCCAAAAACATCATCTAGTATGGTGCTTTAGACAATAGAAACACACAAACCTTATAGCATGATCTTATTTAAATGGGTGGTAGTTCTCTATTATTTTTGCACAGTAGCCAATCAAATTATTGATTTCCAATCATTTAAGACATTGCCTACTTCCAAAAGAGTGCGATTGGTTAACCTAATACGTCATCAAACCACAAAAAGGAAATAGACATGAAATAAAACATTACACAAAGAGCTTGTTTGCACATTCATAAGAGACATAACTCTGCAAATTATAACTTATTTCTAGTGCAAAGAAGCTAGCAAACTATTATTTAACAAATACACACACACACACACACACACACACACACACACACCATGAGTTGCCTCTGAATTAAAACGATTTTCAGAAAGAGAACAAACACTTACACTGCTCAGCAAGTTAAGAAATAACATTACATTTATAGAATGCAACATTACAATGGTTAGTTCATCTAATGAATGGTCTTTATGAGAGGTTTAAGCAAAGGACCTTGAAAATTACAAAGACAAAAAACATCTTGAATATAGCTTCCTAGGCAGAACAGAAATTAATGCAATTTATCAATACAGAGAAAACAAGCTAAGCCTATTTCTTTGGTTGCTTTTCTGAAATGGAAAAAAAGCATACAGAACACATCAATATGGAGAGTGCACATTTCTTTCTGCAGACAGGAACAGTCGTCAATACAGGTCAAGTGAGGCCTAGTTAAGCTAATTAACACATTTAATTAAGCATTATTTTCTGATTGATAAAAAGGTTTTCACATTAGTTCTTATGGAATTCTAAATGTCAGGGACATTCTCCAAAGGGACTTTAAAAGAGACTATTCATATTACACAGATTGTGTACTTGAATAAAATAAAAACACCTCAATACCCGACATTTTCCGGTGACTTCCAGAATTTCAGAACCACTACGACAAAATAGCAGTTGGCCATTTGTCCCAAGGACAACATAACACTGGCTGTCAATTCTCAAGAATCACAACTCCGAATTTAGGTAGAAAACATTTTCCTATATAAATATATCTTCAGTCTGGAGAACGACCACACTAGCAGCCTACCACATAAGTAGTGTAACAGGTTTTAATTCCTATAACCAAGCAACGTTTCCTGATAGAACAAGCATTGGCAAAGTCAACAGGTCTCACCTATGCAAGAGCTATTGGCAAAGCCAATATGTTTTAGCCATGTTGTACACCAGCACGGCTGCTGTTTAGCATGGCTAAAGGTTAGTGGCGTAAAGGAGAGCGTCATGGAGTAGAGTGGAATGTTAGAGTGGAGTGGAATGTTAGAGTGCGTGGAGTGGTGCAGAGTGGCGTGGTGTTGTGGAGTGTTATGGAAGGAGATGAGTATCGTTAAGTGGAAGGGTGTAGAGTGTGGTAGACCTGGGTCGCAGTGGAGTATAGTGTCGCAGAGTGGAGTGGGATAGAGTGTCGTGGAGTAGAGTGGCATAGATGGTGTTGCGTAGAGTAGAGCGGCGTACAGCGGAGTAGATGATTGTAGAGTGGAGTGGCACAGAGTGGAGTGGAATGGCAGAGTGAAGTAGAGTGTCAGAGTGGAGAGTTGTAGAGTGGAGAAGTGTGTTGTAGAATATAGTGGAGTAAAGTGGCATGGAGTGGTGTTGAGGGGGTTGTGTAGAGTGTTGTAGACTGGAGTAGTGTCGTAGAGTGGCATAGAGTGTTGTGGAGTGGCATAGAGTGGAGCAGAGTGTTAGAGTGGGTACAGTTTAATGGAGTAGAGCGGCAGAGTGGAGTATCGGAGTGGAGTGTTGTAGAGTAGAGTGTCCTACAGTGAAATAGCATAGAGTACAGATTATACTGGCATAGAGTGCAGTGGCATAGAGTGGATTGGTTTTGAGTAAAGTGGTGTAGAGCGCTTTGGCGTAGATTGAAGAGACGTAGAGTAGAGTGGTGTAGAGTGGAGTAGAATGGGGTAGAGTGGAGTAGAATGGGGTAGAGTAAAGGCACGCAGCGTAGAGTGAAGTGGCGCAAGTGGAGTGGCACAGGGTGGAGTAGGGAGTGGCATAGAGTGCAGTGGCCTAGAATAGATTGCTTCAGAGTAGAGTGAAGTGGCATAAACAGGAGTGGTGGAGGGTACAGTGGATCGGTACAGGGTAGAGTGCAGAGGTGTAGAGTCACGTAGAGTGGAGTGCAGAGTAGATTAGGGTGACGTAGAGTGCAGTGGTGCAGAGTGGAGTGATAATGAGTAGAGTCGCATAGAGTGTAGTGGCATAGAGTACATTGGTGTGGAGTGCAGTGGAGTTGCATAGAGTTAAGTGGTGCAGAGTAGCATACAGTGGCGTAGAGTGCAGTGGTGCAGAGTAAAATAGAGTGGTGTAGAGTGTAGTGACGTAGAGTGTCATGGTGTAGATTGGTATAGTGTGCAATGGTGCAGAGGGGAGTAGAGAGTTGTAGAGCATAGTGGTGTAGAGTGCAGTGATGCAGAGTAGCTGGCGTAGAGTGCATTGGCTTTGAATAAAGTGATGTAGAGTGCACTGGCGGAGAGTGCAGTGGTTTAGAGTAGAGTGGTGTAGAGCATAGTAGTGTAGAGTAGAATGGTGTAGAGTGGAATGATGCAAAGTAAATTGGAGTGCAGCAGCGTAGGACGGAGTGGTATAGAGTGTTCCAGAGTATAGTGGCATAGAGTGCAGTGGTGCAGAGTAGATTGGCATAGAGTGCAATGGTTTTGACTAAAGTGTAGAGCACATTGACGTGCAGCGCAGTGGCGTAGAGTGCAGTGATTCCAGTAAAGTGCAATGGTATAGAGTAGAATGGTGCAGATTAGAGTAGAGTGGTGAAAATTAGATTAGAGTAACGTGGAGTGGAATGACAGAATGCAGTGGCACAGAGTGAAGTGGTGCAGAGTGCAGTGGTGCATAGTAGAGTGGGCCGAGTGCATTGCATAGAGTAGAGTTGTGGAGAGTAGAGAGTGAAGTGGCGTAGAGAGAAGTGGTGTAGAGTGGAGTGGTGCAGAGTAGAGTGCAGTGACGCTGTGTGGAGTGGCATGGTGTGGAGCAGAATAGAGTCAGTGGCATCAAGTAGTGTGGAGTGGGGTAAAGTGGAGTATGCATAGTGCAGTAGCACACTGCCATTACAGACAACACATTTCCAATTTAAATGACTATTACATTTGCACAGACCTACAGTTTTACTGATGAAAGAATACAGCACACAAACGATAAACTGTGGAACTGTCATCAACTATTGTACTATTTTTTTTATCACATTAAAATAGGTTTCCACCGCATCTCCGAATTCCTAAAAAATGTGCTTTATTTGTGCTTCCCTAATTCTGATATATTCTGAAATATCTGCCCTGCTCATTTACAGGCATATAAATGTTATTGTGTGGTAGTAAAAAAAAAAAAAACATCATACAGCCTTCTGTCCAGCACACCCCCAGTAGCCAGCATGATTGTCAGAAAAATCCTCTTACTTTGAAGTCAGAGACAGAAAAGTAAACACCAAGCTCATTCGGAACACAGAGCATGACATTTAATCTCGGTTTTTGAATGCACAGCAAATGTGATAAGATAAGAACAAGATTTAAAGGCTTGTTCAAAGAAATTGAGCACTGGTGGAAGAATACAGTAAATAAGATTTGGGCAATGGAAGGGACAGCCTAAAACAAATAAAGCCAGCATATAGAAAGTCTGAAAATGTGAGTTACAAACCACAAAGCCAATGGCAAGCAATGGGTGGAATGCATTCCTAGGTAAGCTTTCTGAATGTCCCTCAGATGTTAGCAAATCAGGCAACTACTCTGTCTGGTAAGCTTCGACCTAAACAGTAGGGAGCAAATAATATACTGATTTGTGAGATGTTAGAGGACTCTGGAACTCTTATTATGACACAGTACACTGACATTCTTCCCTCTGTGGGTGTTGCACACATTAGTACTGTAGCGTTTCACTCAATTACTGCAATGCACATTACGGTTAGTTTTATTTTTCTGGCTACTCTGTTTAATGAAAGCTATGTGCGCACCGGCATGATGCAATCTAATAATCAGTGCTTAATTTGAGCCACTAGTTGCAACTGGGGGCCATGGCAATAATTTTTAGGGACCGGCACTTATTTTTCCGCATCTGAAATTAACCAAGTCCAAAAGAGGGGAAACCAGGGCTTTAAGTGGGCCGGGTCTCACCGGGTCTGAGCACCGGCAGTTTTTTAAAGGGGGCCTCGAAACGGGTCTCTATCGGGCTCTGTTTTGTGCCCTGGCATGGCAGTCCGTTTTTTCCGGACTGCAGTGACAGCAGGCACATCGATGTGCGCGTGCTCACACTGCTCACTAGTGGAAAGTTATGACATGACATCATGCCAGGTGAGGTTCTAGGGGAAGGGAAATCCTTTAAAGAGAGTCATTTTCTCTTTGGATTTCCCTTATCTTTTTGAAAATCAGGAGCAGCAACATTGTCGTGGTGTCACCAGTTCTTTAAGTTGAAGCTTTTTCAATATTATAACAAAGCCATAGTTGCTACTTATTTAGCTTATGCAACTAACAACCATTGACAAAGCCAATAGTCCTGACTTGTTGTAGGTATGATGTTACTTGTATCATATATCTGGATGCAATGACAGAAACAGCAAAATACAAGTCGGGCGGCACACTATGTTAAGCACAGATTTTTAGATTACATGTTTTTAAGCCACGCACTTAATTACATTGGCCACGCCCCTTTGAGAGACCCCCCCCAGTTTTTTCATCCCACTTAAAGCCCTGGGGGAAACCATAAAAAGCAGAAAGATGGAGTAATAGAAAAATTCGTCACAAAGGGAGAAAGCAGGATCCTGCAAAAGTGAGATACAGGGAGTGTCTGTTGGTGGATTAAAGAGGCATCAGTTGGTTTAATGGCTATGCAGCCTTGGTATTCAGCTTGCAGATATAGAACTGCGCCAGCCTCAGGCTTCTGAGGAGCCCTCCCAGCACCAGCACTCATTCACTTACAAATTAAGTACTGCACTCAGTTATCAGTCCAAGTATAGTACACACTGTATGACAAACAACAAATAAATCGACTCCACTCATGCTTCCACCTGGAGTATTCTAGCAACAGACTGAGAACAATGGCCTTAGCAGAAATTTTCGTAGGATGGCATATTCCAATTGTTGCTACGTAAGTTAAAGAGTGAATTTACGGGGATTAATACATTCATCAATTGATGGGTATTTGCAGTTACAACTATATGATTTACAAAAAAGAACTATGATTTAAAACTAAAAACATATTTGTAGATTTGTATTCACTTAATTCTGAGGTCAGAAATGAAATTGACTTGAGTCCCAAAAATATATTGCATTTATCACTTCTACAATTAGGGACTATACACTCAGATTTCAAAACCCTATATGGATGGGTTCTCCCAAAAAATAAAATGTGTAAAAACACTGAATTCAAATAAGCGTATGCGCTACAATATTGAGCATTTTGGATATTTATTTGTAATTTTATATACCACAAGCCAGACCCATCTGAGTAGCGGACCGAATCACATAGTAGGGAGTTGATTCAGCAAATGTGAGGCTTGAGAAAAACAAGCATTTGCAATGCAATAGGTCTCAATTTTGTGAGAGTTTAAGCTATTAGCATTGTAAATGACAATGCATTTTATTTATGTTTTAAAAACCAAAACATAAATAAAAGGCATTGTCATTTACATTGCCAATAGCTCAAACTCGCGTAAATGCGAGACCTATTGCATTGCAAATGCTTGTTTATTGACCTTTCGAGGTCTGGAGGATGAGTCAGCACTGCAGAGATTCAATTCTGTCTCTTGTTTTGGTGACGTGTTCGTTCTACACAGAGCCTGAGTAACGGTGCTCAAGTCGTCATAGCGCAACACTCCTATATAATGTGTGTTTCAGTATCTTCAGTGTTAGCATGTGGGCTTACATCGTCCTCCATGCTCACCCCTACGCTCAGGTACCGGCCATTCCTGTCCGCAGAGGTGTCGGGCGCTTATGGTACACAAAGCAAGTACCACATGTGTACACCCTGATTCGAGGCACTCGAGAAAATGTAAGCACTGCAGACTGTGTGGGAGCCTTTGTTATTACACCAGAGGCTGGAACCTCTCCCCTGGACAGCCTTAATTGCTACAAATCGATTTATAATCAAACCTTTGAGCGACATGAGAAGAAAAATAAGGCCCCAGAAGAGGCAAACTCACACTGTTCTGAGAATCTTCCTCCAAGTGTGCCTCACCACAAGCGAATAGAGGAGGTGATGGATCTACAAAGTACTGACAACTGCCAGGAGCTCGTCTCAAGGTGTGCATCGTGCTGGTGTCCAAGAGCCGGCTCGACGGCTTCCCCGAAGAGTTCTCCGTGTCTGCCAACGTGCTGCAGTTCAAGTACTTCGTCAAGTCCGAAAACGGCACCCGCCTGGTGCTCAAGGAGGACAGCACCTTCGTGTGCACACTGGAGACGCTCAAGTTCGAGGCCATCATGCTGGCCCTGCGCGGGGGCTTCCGCCTGCTCACCAACCTCCACCCCGCCAAGGGCTCCATCGTGCACAGCGACGCGCTGCTCTTGATTAAGTAGAGGCACTGGACACTGGTGGAAAAAAGGGCAGGAGCCTCGAAGCCAGTAGTGGTGAACTCTGAGTCAGGGAGTCAAGGGACCGAAGGAGGGCACAATGGGATGGAGGGGATAAAGGGATGGTGAGGGAGCAGAGCGGCCAGAGGAGATGGGGATCCAGGGCAGATAAGAACATGAGAAGAATTAGTGGCCAGGGAAATGTTCTGTGAGGCTAAGGGACAATGCACACGTAAAGGCAGCTAAGGCGCTGAAGCAAAAGAGCGGCACTCCTCAAGTTTAGGAGGTTCCAAAAATCTTTACATCACAAGACTATGGCTGCTGTACCCACTGACACAAGATCTAAAATGTTGGGGGGCGGGGGGTTAGGAGGGGTGATCCGACTGAAGTCCATTGGAGGCATGTCCATTGTTACGGCGGTAAAATAAATCCAACGAGGGTGACACTCTGTTAAAGAGGTGGAGATGGGAACGGTTCTGGATGAAACGGGGAGGGCACACGATCTGTTGCTGGCAGTCAAAAATAGACCGATATCAGAGAAGTGCTGGCAACAGAGAGCATTTGAGGTAAGCGATAAATGCAGAGAAGGGACTGGGGATACAGCGGCGAAAGCAGGAAACTAGTCGCAGGACAACAAGGCTGCGCGCTGGGTACGCGCGGCGAAGGAACCCATCAGGAGTCAGAGCAGGGAGGCTAAGGGCAGACAGCTTCACGCGTGAAGACGTCTGTCACAAGGTGTTATGACCACCAGGGTTGATGGGGATATAACTTATTTCTAAGCACCCTAGAATGTCGGATTGCCAAATAATGGATGTGGAATTCACAAAGACCCTTGCTGTGCGTGTTGCAGCCCCGATCATCACAGTGGATGCTTCGCGTGCGGCCACCTAGATGGTGCCAACGCGGGCTGTGTATATGTTGCGCAGCTTCGGTGTGCCCCAAAACACAACTACGCAGATCGTCGTGAACAACGGGCACGAGACGCAGTCAGATCCAAGGATACTCTCTCCCAGCCCCACGCTCAGCAGGATTGTAGCCCAACACGATCGGCCGGTCGGAGGCACGAGGTGACTATGTTGCTCACTGGTTCCCCTGGGCGCTCTGGACCGTGAGGGGAACACAAAGTTGCAGCTGGTCGCATGCACAGCGCAAATCTCACCAGTTGCAGGGTATGCATGCGCCTTACTCGCTCATGTCACATACTGCCAATATTTATTAACGCTGGGGGGCCTGCACATTGTTACTGGACAGCCAGACTGTAGTGGGCATCCCTGGTACATTCCTACACGCCAGCCTCATGCACCCAAGCCCCTTCGTGGCACTGAACGCTAAACGCGACCAGACTATGGACGGCTGTTTCAACACTGCTGAATTATATATAATGCCGACATACTGCCTCACAGTGTTTCGGAGTGCTTTGAGGTACGAAAGGCTAGAGAGACAGAGCAGAGGAAGTCATGAAATGCAGGACGCACAGTTAAACAAGCGCTGGCCAGGCATCCGCTGTTTATTTTTGCATCGCGCTTTCACTTTAAAGTGAAAGCGAGATGCAAAAATAAACACGCGGCGCCATGTCTCCTTTTTGTCCGGCCCAATCAGAGAGCCGGACTGGCGCGTGCAAGGCAGCGTGACGAAGCTTCTGATAAGAAACTTTGTCACGACAGCCATAATGCAGGTGATCCAGTGGGCCGGCCAAAAAAGGGAAAAGGAGGCACCCTAGAAACCTTATTCCCAATGGCAGCCCACCGTTTAACAAACGGTGACGCAAGCCAATGGGAATAAGGGGCGGGGCTTCAAGCCCTCTTCTGAAAGTACTCATCTGAAATAAATCTCGCCGGTCGAGCAGCGCATGTGCTGCCGCGCCAGGCGAGACCTAACAATCTACAAAGCTCATCCTTGAGGTCTGATTTCAATATGTAGACTACATAGGGAACAGCTGTTGCTCCGGGACAGGAAAAGGCTACTTACTATATTAGGGAATTAGGGGTGGGAAAGGTAGAGATGCATACAGGAGATTGTAGAGAAGGGGTAAAAATATGTACAGAGATCAGTGCCCCAATCAAACAAGAAAGTCGAGGAGCGATGCAACAAAATACAACTATTTATTCTCACCAAGACTTCCTAGTGCAGACTGTATTATATCTATAACTGTGTCAGGAAGTGCGTCACTCTTAGTTCTTTCCTAAAGGGACGTAAGAAGAGTTTGTTGTTAAGTAAGGAGATTGAAGGTCCAGAGATGCTCCTGGGGGATTTATTCAGCGTGCACGATTTTAAGAATGGAGTTTTGAGGGAGAGACATTGAGCACATAGGAGTGACAGTTTCTGGGGCAGTTTTCTGAAACTCCATATTCTGCCTTGTGTAAAATAAAGGACAGCTTGAAAAAGCACCTGGCCTTTAAGGGGAGCCATTTTAAAGTGCTCAGAGTGGGTGTGAAACGATCTACTCTACTTTAGCATGATATCAGTCAAGCAGCAGCATTGACAGTTTACCTTAGAGCGCCTTCTGCTTCATTTAAAATATCTGAACTACTAAATGCGTAGAAAACGACTACACACTGCGCAGTTCCTCAATAAAAAGGATACCTCTCTCGTAAATTCACTCTTTGCCTTATTCAATGTTTGTACCATCGTGGCGAAGCATATTTTACCTGTTCCTTGTGATTAATTACATAAATCTCTGGTGACGCCCACTCGTCTCACATACTGGAAACCATACATGATCTCTGAAACCACACTTTAGAACGTGTAGCACCAGCATTTCATGTTAAAGGTGAGAAAACACAAGAAAGAAATGACTGAAGCAGTGTCCAACGTCAGTTTGTTCCGAAACAACATGCTTAAATCCTCATATCTCTTTACTTCTCTAATAGACTGCACCTGATGTAGTATAGTTGTATATGTAAGGATACTCTGTTTTTAATGATTTTTCATTTTGTGTTTCAATTTTTAGGTCGAGCCTAGGCAGCGCGCATGCAAGACCTGTTGTATTCAATAAAATTACTTTGGTCCCGCCTGCTGCTTAATATAGTGTCGCCGTTCTTTGCTGCCTCTTAACTCGTTCATGTAGCTGATACCTCCCTTAAAGGCTGAGGAGCACCGGTAAAAGTATAGTTTCCTTATGCTTTCAGTCTTTATCATTTGTTTGGGAGAACTTTTTTTTCGAATGGTTGCTTTCTGCCCAATGTGCTTTCCCCTCTTGGCTGTCAACATGGCCGAAGGTGCATTTGATTCTTTCACACCGTTGTGTATGTGTGTGTATCCAATTGTGGGCCCCAGTGACCCGGGCGCAGAGGCCTCCACCTCCCACTTTGAGATCTGGGCGCTTATGTGACGGACATCACTTACAGAATGTTGAGTTTTATTTTTTTTAAACCTAGCCCATTCCTACGGTGTCCCTTTGTTGCCCTTTTCTTTAAAGTTGCAGTGCAAGTGACTATAACAAAAAGTAACCTAAAGGAATGCGAGGCAGCATCCACTAGCAGACTGCAAACCTTGAACTGCAATTGGGATTACCTTTTTAAAATAGTGGTGCTGGACGGGCCAAGGTATGTGTAAAAGTCTGGCGCTGTGGAAGAAAAACTTTATTTGGACTCTTTTACAGGTTAGAGGGGGAGACGAGGATTCAACAGCCTGCTGTATTTTTGCTCCTTAACACATCCAAGAAGCAGGATCTGTTACATTTGAGAAATGGAGGTCTGCACAATACAAGCTTCTCTTTAAAATACACGTTTCCTGTTTATTGCTATGTAATGTATTTAAATCATTTATTTCTCTGGCATTTAGAATGTTGACATTAGTATAATCCTCTTGTTAAAACTGTAGTACAAGGAAAGGTAAACACATCGACCATCTCTCCTACTGAATTTCCAAATACAATTTACCCAAATTGTTACACTTTAGAGTGATCTAAACATGGCATTTCTTCCTTTTAAAACATGCACCAGCAATCAACTGAGTGGAATTGTTTTACACTCCAGCTGAGCCTCCATCTCGCAATAATAAGAAAGAAGACGTCCATTTTTAAAAATGAAGTCAATGAAGAGTGTTTCAAATGAAGCAAGTTGCCTGGCTGTAGTGTAAAGGTCACCCACTCAGTAATGTACATGGCATGTATCTGCATATAGTCCTTGCAAATGTTTATTCAGCCCGATTGTATTAGAGGATCAACACATCAAATCTTTAAACTATTTCCTTGTAAAATGAAAAGTGCATATATTACCAATATTATGCTGGTCTCTTTCAAATAACATTTCCTGTCCCTACCATTCAACATCATATCATAACTGTAGTCCACTACTGGCAATTCCTGTCTGTTGTGCCTTTTTAAGCGATTTGTGTATTTTTCAATTATGCCTCATCCCCAAATGATGTCAGTTTCTCTCCTGATGCTGAAAGAAACCTCCTGCATTTACAAACGTGAATAGATAATATTGGGATGGGAAGATGCCTGGTGGGTGTTTGTATCGGGCTAATGTTGTGTAGTTCCTATATTACCCATACAGGATCTGCGCGTGTCGGATTACATAAACTGTAAGATTGGTGGCAGACTGGCTCTGAGCACCCCTACCGAGCATGTTAGCCTTTCTGTTTTAGCTAGCTCACAGTGCCACTAGAATCTCCTCTTATCGGGGAGAGAATAGTTTCTGGCAACCTCAGAACTTGACAACCCTGATCCCCCAGGATCGTGGAAACAATATACTACTTTTCGCTCAGTCACTCGTGCTCACTTATTCGGTCTCAGAAAGTTACACAGAAGAAACAGTCGGGCGTGTTACAATAAGAATTTATTGCAGAGTTGTTCGTCTAGTGTAAATTAGATGTGCTGCAACAACCGTTAGACAGTAGCAGATATATATATGATTAGCAGTACAGTGAAAATAAAAGGATAGTACAGTTCTACCATCTTGCAATAATCATGAATACATACATGAATATAAAATGCTTGACAAAATGCGCGTTCTCCTACGATGCCTATCTAGATGTACCCAAGTGTACCTAGCATGTGAGTAGGTGTGAAGCCAAGAATCCCTCTAGGATTTAGTCTAACCCCATTACCTGAAGTGAGAGAGTGTGGGACCCCGTCCTGGTCTCGAGTTGGACACCCTGCGAGGGATGCGTTAGACCACTGTCAGCTGGAGTGTCTGCATGCAGGAGCCTCAGCGTCTCTGGTCAGTGTGTCGGCCTGGAAGTCTCGGTCTCCTCTCCCTAACCCTAGCAAGATGTGCTGTATTTATACAAAAAGTATCTAGGGTTTCTTTGTCCCTTGTTTCTTGTATTAGCCATTGTTGGATTTGAGGATGACATATGGGATGAACCTTGTACGTAGATATTATGCAGGTGGCGTAGCCCCTGCCTGGTTTCCAAGAACCCTCATGAATATTCATTCATACTGTACGAGTACATTGATGGAGTTATAGGACGCTATTGTTCAGGGAAAACCCTCCTTCTGCGCCCAGGACTAGAACTAGGTAAAGGTTCAATCCTAAAGGCTCGTTACTGTGTAGTAAGGGAGATAATGTAGCTGAGGTGTATGGTATTACCCGGGCCTATATTAGGGTACCTATATGAAACATAACACTAAGTGGTGCAGTATATTTCTCCTACAAAAAAAAAAAAAAACACACAAAAGGTTGAGCCGCATAAAAAAGTAAACATCGGCTTCCTTCTGCCATGAACATGAGGTGGATTGTTTATATGCACGAGGTCTGTCTCTCATTGAAGGCACTAGGTTTCTCTTGACAATTTGTTTCTATTTAGCTAGCTGCCCCGAGGCAGCGTTTTCCCCCCCAAAGCAGCACCTTGTAATAAGCCTCCTAACATCTCCTTTATGTTGAATTTAAAAACATGGAACAGTGTTTACAATGGGTTTGGTCTGCTTCGGTCATTCATCCATATGTGGCCACTGGTGTTAATATAAAGTATATTATACAGTACAACCATGGTCGCTGTAAAGATACCACTCCACAACACAAAATACCATTCCACATAATTACATTTCATAACACACAATCCCACTGCACATTATTCCAGTACACTCAATACCACATAATTACTATCCACATAATTCCACAGCACACCATGCCACATAATTCCACTACACAAATTCACTCCACTAATCCAATGCAACCCACATCATTCGACTACACACCACACCCCATAACACATAGGTAAAACACATTGCCATCTACAATGTCTACAGCTCTAACTCAAACAAATGTGCGACCTATTGCACTTCTAATGCTTGTTTGATTTGCTATCACGCAAGCCAATCTCAGAACCTTGACATTCTGCTGCAGTTGTAATGTTTTATATAAGATGGTATTCCGTTGGATCTAAATACTGTTGGTTCACTATATGGTGTGTGGGCTCCGCAAATAAAAGGAAGCTGCTTACAAATAGTGTTCTTACCACATTTTGGCAACAAGCTTGGTCCTCGCAGAGCCTACATAACGAAATCCGCTGTACGTTAAGGTGAAAGTGGGCTGGTTGTTCGCAGATCTTGACATGGAAGGCTCATATTGGATGTTTTCGAATTTACCAAGAAGCTTATTTAGTCCCCCAACACGCTATTTTGGTGAGGCTTCGATGGCAGCATTGTGAAACTTTGTGAAATCCAAAGCAGTGTGGCCTTGCTGTTGCTGGAATGCTATGTATCATGCCAACATACACCTGTGCTGCCTACTGTCTGCTCCTTAGCTAGGTACAAAAGGGGATGATGGACGGAACGTTTGAGCCAATCAAACACTCCCCCCCAGCGATACAAATCAGACTGATTTGCATATGGCCATGTCTGAACTGGGGTGGTGGAGTGAGCTAAAGAATGATGATGGATTAAACCCAGATCAGTTGACTGGGGGTGAGTGTTTGATTGGCTCAAACGTTCCGTCCATCATCCCCTTTTGTATCGCCTTAGCTAGGTACAGCTGATGTCTGGCATCGTCAAGCGTAAGTATTTCAACTCATGAGGCAGAGTTAGACCCTCATCGCTCACTGTGGCAAATGCATACTCATACACAGAGGAGAGCCATCCGGCACCAACGTGCTCAAAGTGAGGCCATTTCGGAGTGACTTGGATTTATATTAATTGTGAGAACGATTGGGATGCGTTGTTTTTGCAATCTATGCATTGATGTGGAGTTTCTTGGATACGAAGTGTAAATGATCTTTCGCTACAATGGCCTGGAATCCGCTAAGAGATTTTTCCTTATTGGTCATGTGAAAAATTGGGTTGTTGGTTGAGGGGGGTGAAACCCTACTCAAGCACCAGCCACAATCATTGTCAAGGTGAACCTCAAAAAGTCACCAAATTAACCTGTGCTTAATCCGCTGGTGGCTTGGCACAAAAGCAATCACGTTTAACTTGGAGACAATATGTAAAGTATTTATGCAGCACTTAAATAGTAGTAAAGTGAAAACACAAGAAAAATCCCACACTAATTTAGAAAAATATTTTAATAAATTGTTTGTCACCAAAAAGACAAAATTCCAATCAATAGAACCGGAGTTATGAGTATTTAAATTTTAAAGTGTAAAAAAGCACCTAAAAAACAAAGTGCCAACCACGGACACCTAAGGGGCTACAAACAGATTGGCTGAAAGGCATCAACTGTATATTAAGAGAAGCACACACTGACAGTTGGAAAAGATAAATTAACTTAAGGACTGCTGGCCTAACCTCATTGGATGTACTGCACTTAAACACTAGGCGACAGCTACAGATAAAGTTGACTAGCTCTTGACAGACCCTGCTAGAAAACACACACATTGGGCCATCACGTTTAAACTTTTCATATGTATACGAGGATAGTTTGACTGGTGTCTTAAAGACCTTGTCTGTAAGAACTATCTACATAAGAAATTGCTGATGTGTAGTAACACTAAAGGAGGCATCTGGATTCAAAAGTTTCATAAGTGCACTGTTTAAGTGATGTTCTAAGCTGCAGGCTGTAGCCAACGAGGACTCCACGAGGCCAGATACGCTTTGTGCGAGAAGCCACTACCCAGGATTTGCTGCTGCGGAGAAGAACGTAACAGAATCCACTGCAAAGTCAGGCAAACCAGCAATGCACCTTGGGTTGATTGGCAAGCAGGTAGGTCCTGGCCTCCTCTTGGTTCTCAGAGCACTTTTAGACATAACATTTTCTAAGTCCCAAGTTTGGGATTTGGGCTAACTGGGCACCTTCGACAACAATTCCAGGGTCCAGCACTGGAGGGGCACCACTTGGAGGGTCAGGACTCACTCAGGCTGGGTCCAGGTTCAAGATGATTGGAGCCTTTTTTGCCCCTAAGGCTCTGATAAGGAGGCTAGCCAACTAGCCCTTGGAGTAACTCTGGAAGTCTTGTGTTCAAGCAGGAAAGCACGTCTCAAGCAGCAGGGCAGTACTCTGACAGTATAGCACACAAAATAAAGGGGTAAGAGATACCTCTCCTTAATCAACCTCCTAACCGTACAACCTTACACACACAAAAAGGAATAGGAGGAAAGAAAAACATATATGGATGAGTGCGGCGCACACAAAACTGCAAAATTGGCTAAAGGTGCCCTCACCCACTAATAGTGGCATGCTTCATCATTGGGCTTGCTAACAACATCCCCGCACAGACCAACGCCTGGGATGGAGCATAGGGAGGGGAAGACAATACAAACATAATCAATCAATCGAAACATTTGCAAAGTGCACTACTCACCCGTGAGGGTCTCAAGGCGCTTGGGGGGGGGGGGGTGCTGCTACTGCTCGAACAGCCAGGTCTTGAGTAGCCTCCTGAAGGTTAGCGGGTCCTGGGTCTGCCGTAGGAGGATGGGGAGGGTGTTCCAGGTCTTGGCGGCGAGGTGGGAGAATGATCTGCCGCCTGTGGTCGCTCTTCGGATGCGGGGGACGGTGGCGAGGGCGAGGTCGGCTGAGCGGAGCTGGCAGTTCGGGGTGTAGAAGGTGAGTCGTCTGTTGAGGTATGCCGGTCCGGTGTTGTGGAGTGCCTTGTGTGCGTGGGTGAGGAGCTTGAAGGTGATCATCTTGTTGACGGAGTGCCAGTGCAGGTCTCTCAGGTGGGGTGTGATGTGACTGTGGCGAGGGACGTCGAGGATCAGGCGTGCAGAGGCGTTCTGTATACGTTGCAGTCATTTCAGGAGTTTGGCTGAGGCTCCTGCGTAGAGGGCGTTTCCGTAGTCCAGCCTGCTGCTGACGAGGGCCTGGGTGACCGTTCTTCTTGTTTCGGTGGGGATCCATCTGTAGATCTTGCGGAGCATGCGGAGGGTGTTGAAGCAGGAGGATGAGATGGCGTTGACTCGCTTGGTCATGGACAGTGTTGAGTCGAGGATAAACCCCAGGTTGCGTGCGTGGTCGGTGGATGTAGGTGCTGCTCCCAGTGTGGTCGGCCACCAGGAATCGTCCCAGGCTGAGGGGGTAGAGCCGAGGATGAGGACCTCCGTCTTGTCTGAGTTCAGCTTCAGTCGGCTGTTCTTCATCCACTCGGCGACGGCCTTCATTCCTTCGTGGAGGTTGGTTTTGGCGGTGAGGGGTCTTTGGTGAGGGAGAGGATCAGCTGGGTGTCGTCGGCGTAGGGAGATGATGTTGAGGTCGTGCAGTCGGGCGACGTGGGCGAGCGGTGCCATGTAGACGTTGAACAATGTCGGGCTGAGGGATGATCCTTGGGGTACGCCGCAGATGATCTCGGAGGCTTCGGAATGGAATGGGGGGGGAGTGGGAGGGGGGGAGGCAGACGCTCTGGGTTCTGCCGGAGAGGAATGAGATGGTCCATTCCAGAGCCTTGTCTCGGATCCCAGCGTTGTGGAGGCGTGTGCGTAGGGTGCGGTGGCAGACAGTGTCGAAGGCGGCTGAGAGGTCCAGGAGGATGAGGGCCGCGGTTTCACCGTTGTCCAGCAGGGCCCTGATGTCATCGGTGGCGGCGATGAGGGCAGTTTCCGTATTGTGGTTGCTGCGGAACCCAGACTGGGATGGGTCCAGGATGTTGTTCTCCTCGAGGTAGCGGGTCAGTTGTCCGTTGACGATCTTCTCGATGACCTTTGCCGGGAACGGGAGCAGGGAGATGGGCCGGAAGTTCTTGAGGTCTCTCGGATCCGCCTTGGGTTTCTTGAGTAAGGAGTTGATCTCGGCGTCTTCCAGCTCTCCGGGAAGGTCGCGGTCTCGAAGGAGATGTTGACGACCTTTCGGAGATGGGGTGAGATGGTGGCGCTGGCTTTGTTGAAGATGTGGTGCGGGCATGGGTCTGACGGAGAGCCGGAGTGGATGGTGTTCATGATTTTGATGGTGTCGTCGTCGTTCACGTTGACCCAGGCGAGCAGGGGGTCGAAGTGGATGGTGGGCGGAGGGTCTGAGGTGTCGGTGGCTGCCGGGGCGGTCTGGTTGTTGAAGCTGTCGTGGATGTCTGCGATCTTGCGATGAAAGAAGGAGTCTAGGGAGTCGCACAGGTCTTGCGATGGAGGGATGTCGGTGTTGAAGCTGGGGTTGGGGTTGGAGAGTTCCTTCACGATGTTGAAGAGCTCTTTGCTGTTGTGTGCGTTGTTGTCGAGGCGGTCCTTGAAGGAGGTCCTTTTGGCGGATCTGATGAGGTGATGGTGTCTGCGGATGGCGTTCTTGTGGGCTGCATAGCTGTCCGGTGTCTGTTCGCGGTGCCATTTCTTCTCTAGTTTCCGGCAGGTTTGCTTGGAGGCCTGGAGGTCTGCGGTGAACCAGCTGGCTTTCTTGTCGGTGCGTCTGTTGGAGGGTTTCTTGATCGGGGCGAGAGTGTTGGCGCAGTCGTCGATCCATCGCCTGAGGTTGCGGGCGGCGGTGTCGGTAGAGTCGGTGGGTGGGCTTCGGGCGAGGGTGGTGTTTAGCTGGTCTTCGGTGACTTTGCTCCAGCTGCGGTGGGGGATCTGTTGAGTGCGGTGGTGTGTGGTGGGTTTCCGGAAGGTGAAGTGGATGCAGCGATGGTCGGTCCAGTGGAGTTCGTGGTGTGGCTGAAGGTGACGTGGGAGCTTGCGGAGAAGATGGGGTCAAGCGTGTGGCCGGCGGAGTGGGTGGGCGTTGTGACGAGCTGTCTGAGTCCGAGGTTGGCGAGGTTGTCGATCAGGGCGGTGGAGTTGGTGTCGTTGTTGTTCTCGAGGTGGAAGTTCAGGTCTCCGAGGAGGATGTAGTCTGTGGAGGCCAGGGCGTGCGTGCTGACGAAGTCGGCGATGGAGTCGCTGAACTGAGGCTGGGGTCCGGGGGGATCTGTAGATGAGAGTTCCTCGGAGGGTAGTGTTGGGGTCGGTGTGGATCTGGAAGTGCAGGTGTTCGGCAGTGCTGAGGGTGTCGTTGGTGCTGGTCGAGACCCTGAGGGTGTTCGTGTGGACGATGGCGATTCCACCTTCTACTCCGTTGGTGCGGTCCCTGCGGGTGATCTTGTAGCCGTCCGGGATGGCTATGGCGATGTCGGGAGCCGAGGAGGCATTCATCCAGGTCTCTGTCAGGAAGGCGAAGTACGGAGAGGATGTGTCGAGCAGGTCCCAGAGCTCGACGGCGTGTTTGCGTGCGGAGCGGGTGTTTAGTAGAATACATCTGAGGTGGTTGCGTCCAGTCTCGGTGGGCGGGGTGGCGGGTCGGAGGCTGGTGAAGCTGCAGCTCCGGCAGGAGAAGGGTCCTTGAGTGCGTTTCGGGGCGGCCAGGAAGCAGGTGTGTGGCCGTCCGGTGTTGAGAGCGTGGAGGGTGCTGGCGTCGTAGGTTCTCGTGGAGGTTGCGGGGACCAGGGGTTCTGGCGCTGGGCGCGGTCCAGGCGCGGACAAGCGCAGACGGGCTTGCCTTAGGCGCGCCTTCGGCGCGGCAGCTGCGCGGCCTCGCAGCGGCCGGCATTAAGAAGGGGAGATGGGAGGGAGGAGCAGCTGGGAGGCGGGAGCGGGACGAATGGGCGAGCAGGGGGGCGGGGCCGCAGGGGACGCAGCGGCGGGAGAGCGGAGCGGGCGGAATTGACAGAAGGCAAAAAGGGCAAAATAACAGTGCAAGGGAAGAAATGGAAACCAGACTGCAGTGATACAGAAGGCAAAAGGCAAAATATCAGTACAAGGGGAATGAAAAATGGAGAAAAGAGAACCAGATTACAGTGACACAGGAAATAGCAAACACAACAGTGGCAGACAGGCAAGGGGCAGAGCGAGCACACAGATACCTACGGGTGGAGGGGGCCTCGAACGCCCGGCGGCAGCGGCAGCAGCGGGCTCGGGAACACAGGCACAACAGGTGGTGCTGTACGGCGTGGGGAGCGACCCGCCTGGAATAGGGTCAAGGGTCGCTCCCATAAGAAGCCTGAGGGATCTTAATGTGCAGAGTCTAAATTTAAATGTGGTTAAAACTAGCTCAGTAATATCCCCAAAAATGTTTATTCATAGATTTCCTGGTCAGGATTAAAAATACTCTACAGGTTGGTGACGATAGGGAAAGTTATTATGCCTGCATCCCTCCTATCTGCAAAATTGTTGACACGTTTCAGCCGCTATCTGTTACCCATATGTGTCACTGTGCCTCAGTCAGGACTACAAATCCCATAAAGTCCCTATTTTCCTACCTGTATTTGATGGTAGACTGAGGTCTGACCCAATCTGGTCTGTTACCATAAAATCACACTGCAGTAGTTCCTGCAATGAAACATACCATAAATAAACAAAAGATGACACTCACAATAGTGTGTGCTAATCACAAATACATATATAGTGCGCCTGACTCATCCACTCTATACTTCGTGTTAAGAACCCTTCATTGTTGGTTACTTATAAAATCGCCCCTCACTCACTGGTATAACAAGAGTGACCCATCTTCACATCCAATGCTCAGGTGTATACTAATGTGCTTATGCCTCCAATATTTAGAAGCCTCACAGAGGCCACACCCAGGAGTGGCAGTGTGACAATAAAATGGAACGGGGCATTTCCCAAAAAGAATAATTGAAAAATGCTTACAGAGTTTCACCTAATGTTCCTCTGGAATTGGTGTGCGAGCCGGAGCATCTCCCTATAGTCACACACTATGATACATAAAGGCGAAATATCTGTTAGACGCTGCTCCATAACCGGAGCTGCTACAAATGATTCGTATCGTCCCCCGTCATCGACAACTATTTCATGCGGGACCCAGTTCCAGCCTCCTGCCGGAAGTTTCATGCACCAGCGAGCAAACACCACCAGCCTCTCTCCACAGAGTATTTACTCAATTCGTCAAGGTTGAGACGCCACCTCCGTTAGCCTCTCGTTACACCATGCAGGTGTCTGCTCTATCCAGATCCTCGCAATGTATACGCGTCCCTCCGGTCACGTAACCAGAGCCCCGGTCACATGCACCCCACTGGGAGTTTGTTTCTAGAACTACACTCATCCCCAGAACGGGAGCATACCACCATGTTGGGTGTGGAATCAGTTCATTCAAAAAGGGCTGTTGCAGTCATATGGGGTAACTCCTACCAGCTCGTACCTGTTAGAACTGCGGTCACTAGTGTGATAAGCAAGCCTGCACAATGTACTAAGATTTTTGCCCATGCTGTAAATAGTGCTACGTCCCCGATCTTATGTTGTTATATATGTGAATGCTAAGATTAGCTCCATATAGCATCCTATGATGTGTACATCTAAGGTGTCTATAATACATTAAAAAACCATCAATGTGGAGACTGCACCGTAGTGTATAAAAGTGTTCCTCTTCCAAATCCCATTTTTATTCAGAGAAACTCCCCAGAAAGCGGTCACTGAGTATATATTCATTTGTCGCAAAATTCCAGATGCTCACTAAATGAGGTGTATAAGTCCCATGTTACCAATTGTGCAGGGCTTAAAGCCTACTCAGTAGGTGCCACGGAATATCATCATTCAGGCCCTCTCATGGCTACAGACCCGATGATCCACTTTTGCTCCCTTAGCAGTAGAAAATGTTTGATATCTCTTACAGTATTGGGGGTGTTGGGCTTGTCCAATACTGTCCATTAGACATAATCTACTGTATGTTTCTTCTCCACGAAATGTGTTGTGAATTGTGTCATAGTTTTCTGGCACCTAATATTACTCCTGTGTTGCATAATTCTGACCTTTATCTTCCGGGTCGTCATCCCTATGTAAAAAAGATTACATGGGCATCGGACCAAGTAGATTACAACTCACCAACGGTAGGCCGAAAGTAAAGTGGGCGTGGATTGAACAATCCAACAAAAGAATGGCCCTCTTTTTTGAATCCATCATACCTACTCTTCTGGAAGTAGTAAAGCTCTCAACTGCAGATGGTACCGCCGTACCCCTAGTAGATGTTGCTAAGCTCCATGAGGCTTTGACCGCCAAATTCGTGGATATATTTTGGCCAGTGGGCAACCAGGGGGGAGAGACAAAGGTAAAGCGGTCCTGGTTCAATGGTAGCTGTCGAGAGGCAAAGAGGGCCTTGATAGTGGCTATAAAATCCAAGAGTAGAACCCAAACAAAAGCAGCAAGGGCCCTCTATAAAGACACTATAGCACTCGCAAAAAAAATCTTGGGAAATGGATGAATGGACAGCCCTGAAACAGGCCTTAGCGGTCAAGGACATGAAAGTCTTCTGGAACATCGGAAGCACAGGTAGCAGCAATGGAAAGGCAGCTTTGGAGCCAAACATAGCAGCTGATAGATGGAAAGAACATTTCCAGGCCGTTTATGCTCCATTGGAGGCTGAGGCCAGTACTCTGACCTTAGCAACTCAGCCATTACCTAACTCCAACGTAGAGACCCCGGAGTTAACCTTGGCAGAAGTTACTAGAGCTGTAAGAAGAATAGCTCCTGACAAAGCCCCAGGATTGGACAAGATACCATGGGTCCCTATTTGTGGGTGCTTTTCAATGCTATTTTACAAGGGATGGCACTCCCAGCAATCTGAGCTGGAACTGAGATTCTTCCAGTATACAAAAAAGGGTCCCCGTTATTACCCATCAACTATAGACCGATCAGTTTGATCGATGTATCACAAAATGTTTTTGCCAGGATCCTACTGGATCATCTACAGAGCTGGTTGGAGGAACACAAGGTCATGAGGCCCTTACAAGCTGGCTTCAGAGAAAAAACATCCACCACCAACCAAATTTTTAGGCTCCAACTCCTCTACTGGAAGTTAGTGTATTTGGAAGGTGGTAGTCTTTACTTGGTCTTTGCGGATCTCAAAAGTGCCTTTGATCTGGTCCCTAGAGATGCCCTCTGGGTGGTATTGAGCGATCTTGGAGTCCCCCACGATCTCTTGAATATGTTCAGAAGACTGCATAAAGGCAACTATGCCCAAATTAGGTATGGGAAGAATGAGGCACTCACCCCACCCATTCCAATTAACAGAGGAGTTAGATATGGTTGTGTGTTCGCCCCTACCCTGTTCTATATTTACATCAATGGCCTGGTAGGTGCGTTGAGCAGACTGAAGGATATAGACGCCCCCCACGTTAGTGTAAAGTTAATCCCAGCAATGATGTTTGCAGATGACACCCTCCTGCTTTCTAAATCTCCGATGGGCATTCAGAGAATCCTTGACGGGTTCTGTGAGTTTTGTAGAACTAGGGGGCTGGAGATAAATATAGAAAAGACAAAATACATGGTCTTCAACCCTGCTTGCTCAACCCACCCCAACCCGCACATAAATGGTATCCAACTGGAGGGGGTATCTGTTTTTGACTACCCAGGTCTCACCTTAACAGAAAAAATGGACTGGGGGCCTCAAACGGATAAGTCAAGTCTCAAGTTGGCCCAGACTGCTGGAGGGCTAGCCAAGCTATACAGAAACTCTTTTCATAAGCCTGTAGGACCAGTTATAGAGATCTATAAAACCCAACTAAGGAGTGCTGCTTTGTATGGGGTTGAACTCTGGTGGCATTGTCTTCCTAAGACCATTATTAAAACCGAGAACAGTTTTCTTAGACAGCTGTCCAGTCTACCGGTGAGCTCCCCACTAGTTCCACTGCGTTTGGATTTAGGGGTGAGACCCATCGCAGAGGAAATTGGTAGTAGACCCCTATTATTTTGGCGGCGTTTATGGGTGACCGCTGAATTGGCCGAATATAGGTCTGAGTTACAAGAACTACTGGGACTTCCCAGTATAGGTAAACTGGCTTAGTTTGTACACATCAAGGAAGGTCTCCATATTGTAGGTAGAGACACTCTATGGAGCAACCTGGAGATAGCTTGTGCTGCAATTTCACGCAAACAACTAGTTAGCAGTTATAGGGGGGGGAAACTCGCCCAACTCCACGAAAATTCTGCCACTGGTTCTCTTACAGCTAATTTTCTGGTAATAAAGGATACGTATAAACTGGAGCCATGCTTACATGAAATACAACCGGCCCTAGCTAGGAAACTGTACGTACAATTCAGGCACGGCACTCTCCCACTGAGTGCATTCATTTACTAACAAATGGTCTGGCAGTTCTGCTCTGAGGTGCCCAGCATACAGTGGGGGAGAGGAAGCCGAACTCCGCGTATTCTTCTTCTTTCCTGGATATCAAAAAATTAGACAAGGATGGTTGGTACAATTGTGTAGGAACCTAGGTACACAACGCTGTGAAGAAGCATTTAGGCTCCTAAAATACAACACCCAAATGCCAATTGTTTCTGCTGTATCCCGTTTTCTAAGTTCTATGTGGTGGGCGCAAAAGGCTTTTTTTAGGACCCAGTAAAGGATCGGACACTGATTGATTTTTTAACTGTTACTGCAATAATTGTATCTTGTTTTATCTGGGTTTTATCTTTTTAATCTGTTTTTATATATTGTATGTGTTTGTGAATGTTCTTTTATGGTCCATGGACCGAAATAAAGAAAGATTGGATTACATTCTCCGTGTTACAATTAGTGTGTTTCATCTGGATCCACGAGTATCTTAGACCCACATCAATGGATTTCGTGGTACTAGTCAAGCCACATACACACAGGAGCCACACCTAGTGTGACCAAATACAGGCGGAATAACCCATAATCTCTGTTGCTGCTCTGGGCCCCGCTGTAGTGGTCTCGTGTGCACCAGTAAATACCTGATGCTGGCACTTTTCTTCAAGGAAAACAATGGTTTTTGAAGAATGAGTCTGTTGGAATTCAAAAGGCGCCAATTTTTGGTAATGATCCGTTTCACCCCGTTGGAGACTCTGTTAAAGGCAGTGACACAAATAACACTGTTTGTTTCCGGCTTCTCCTTTGTTTCTAAAAGGGTGTCCCTATTGCAGTTTAATGCTCTCTTCTGTGCCCTGTTTATCACTTTTTCTGGGTAATCCCTTTCCTGCAACGTGCCACAAAGTTTCTTAGATTCTTTCTTGTAGCCCCATACCTCAGAATAGTTCCTTCCGAGTCAAAGGAACTGTCCCACAGGTAGGTTTTCTCGAAGGGATATGGGATGAAAGCTTTAAAATGACAACAAACCATTTCTGTCTGTTGGTTTGTGGTACACCTGTGTTAATCTCCCTTCCCTCGCCACAATATCTAAATCAAAGAATGGTAAGGAGGTGTGTGTGATGGTCGAGGTAAAGTGTAATAGAGGGTTCCGATTGTTCAGCCATTCCAGAAACTCATGGATAGATGTCTCATGGCCCCTCCAAATCAAAAGGACGTCATCAATAAATCTACGCCATAATTTAATCCGGTCCATCCAAGGGCCCCCTGGAGCGAAAATAAGTTCCTTTTCAAAAGCTGCCATGTGCAATCCTGTCAAGCTCGGAGCAAAGGCGCTGCCCATCGATGTCCCATGGGATTGGACGTAGATAGTGTCCTTAAATTCGAAGATTTTTTTTGTCTTCGTCAAGGCTATCTCTGCCAGAACTAGAGAGAGAAAAAAAAAGACCTAGGAGTTTCATAGGTCCACTCTTGCTCATAAAGTATATCCTCCACCACTCTAAGAGTGTCTCTCTCTGTGGTATGTTCGTGTAGAGGGACTCGATGTCTAGTCCCACTAGGAGTTCTCTTGTTGGATCAAATCCCATCTCTTTCACTAGGTTGAGGACATCACTCGTGTCTTTGAGGTATGACTCCATTTTCTGCACCAAAGGTTTGAAAAATGAATCACAAAACGGATAGCAGCTCGAATATAGAGCCGATGCCAGAGACTATAGACCGTCCCGGAGGCTGTCCATTTCGACCATTTTATTGTATAACCACTTCCTTTGAGTAGCATCTACCATCCCGTGACTATATTCTCTTTACGAGTGTGACTATATTCGCTCTACTGTTGGCACTAAATGTGTGAGGCCAAGAGGGGAACATCCAATACACAATGCAAGAAATCACAAGATGCTACTGTTGAATTACACAATGGTGAGATTTCAGCTCTACTTATTAGAGTGACCCTTATTACATCAACAAGCACTGGCACAGCCAGTAGGACTAGCAATGGTTGCCAGCCTTTTGGCAATTCTTATTTTGTCATGGTCTTTTAAAAACTTTATTTTTTGAGAAGCTGCCGGGCCCTTATCAATCTAAACAAAAACATTGGCTAAAGGTCTCAAAAAAGCACACATTGCCATGGTACTCCTTGGCACTGAAGTGAACTACTTTGTGAGTTGATGTGCTCCTTGTCATTGGGCAGTAAGCTTTAACTCATAGGAAAGGCAGCCAGAGGCTGAATTGGGCGGACACATTGCCCCATGATGCATGCTAAAGTGGGTGGAAAAAACGTGAATGACACAACCAAAGACTAATGGAGGAAGTCTGGCTGAAACCCTTTATAGGTAAATATGTTTTAGACATGCCACTAAAAGTATAAAAGCAGTCTTGTAAACAAAGGGTATTTCCAAAGGAATTTACAACAATATTGGCAGGAGACAGGAACTGATAAAGCTGGAATGTGCCCTGTACTCTTATCTGGTAGAAGGTGTCCTGCTATCACATCAGGCTCTACAAACAAAGTCAAAACAAAAGCAATAATAAAGTAAAAACAAAAGCAATAATAAAGTAAAAACAAAAACACTGGCCCTCAAGGGAACTACCTTGTATGGGGACCTGCTCCTTGTGATGCGGCTAAATGCACTCACTCAAAGTGAAGTTAGGCATTGGCTGATGTAGGCCGACCCTCTGCTCCATGCAGTGTGCTGTAATGGGCGGAGGAAAAATGAGCATGACCAAGAACAGTTCAATGGATGAAGAGAAGTGGCTGAAAGCCCCTTTATGTTAAGTATTATACATACAATATTTGCGAAATCCATAGGTCTTGGCTAACACCAGACATAAAAACTGCGGTCACCATGTCACGAGAGCTACATTTAGCAGGTAAGATAGCTCAGTGGACGAAACTCTCTGCTGCAGAGGTCTGTATGCAAGCTTAACGCGAGCGAGGATTGTTGAGTAATAATAGTACTTTTTCTAAAAGGAATATTGCATGCTTTCAAAAGACAGTTCTATAATCATTAATGTGCAGTTTTCGGGTTATGCTGAATGATAGTACTGCGGTATGTTTCATTTCAACGGCGGTGCTCATTTGCTGCTCAGCAACCTTACACAGCGGGACTGCAATAGGGAACATAAAACATGTTCTCTCTGTATGCAGCCCAGCAGTCAAACATAAAGAACTCGGCCTCACTGCTGGCCACTGCCCTGCCTCTGAACCTCTTCTGAAATATCTTGGAGTGCTCTGCATTAAAACACACGAGATGCTGCACTGTTAACATTAAGTAAAATATTCCAATACAGCTAATCCCCGGCATTATTGCCGTCCAATTATTCTCTGTCAAAACCCAAACTGTGTACAGTTTAAGGCAGGTTGGCCACGGGATTTAGCAGTGATGAAAACGAAGCGGAAGGCAGTAGAAGAGATGCGAGTTTTCACTTGAAGGGAAGGACGGTAACACTTGTTCAATATTCATACCATCCTCTCAATTACCGGGTAGGCGTCTCATCCAACCACAGCAAACAAATGCACATTCAGATTAACAACCCAATCCAATTAGGAGATATTGGGGTCAACTCCAAACTCGAGCAGGAAGGCGCGTCTGCAAAACAAGAGCCCGCTTTCCATCCGAGTAACCACAACCGCGTTTTCCTGGCTATACAACACAGGACAATCCAATACCTGGAAGCGGTGTGGCCAAGGCCTCGGTACCAGGAAAGGTTTGAAAACAACAGAATGGATTTGTGGTGCTTAAGGGCAGGCCAAGTTTGCTTTTCTGCCAGTCTAGTTCGACTGGTCTGTTGCTGCAATATTCCCTTGCCTACGTTTTAAGTGCGCATTTATTTTGTTTATACAATACGTACAATGCCGGCCATGTGCCCGGTGCTACTCAAATGTTGAAAACGGCGCTACATAACAACAAAGACCCCAACGTGCGTTCTTATACCTCATCCTCCCACACTGTAAATCTATACTGAGAGAACTCTCGCTTCAAAATAAATTGTCTTATATGATACAATTCCAAAACTAGATTGACTTCCATATTATCAAATCAGTTTGGTTGGGCTGCTGAGGCCTAAAAAAACTGGATTGATATTTTTTGCATTTCTACTCTGCGCATTGCAGACCTATTTTAGACTCTGTGCTGCTCAGTACTGCTCCACCTTTCCAACGCATCTCCATAGGCCATACAACAAAAATTATTCACAGCCAAACGTTAGTTGACTGCCAAGTACACCTCTCAGATAATTTGTACAGTGCCAATCAGTCAAAGTTTGTGGCAGAGGGTCTACTTGGGTGGGTGGGTATTTGGGGGCATAGCTCCCCAATCACATTTCCCATCCGTCTGCCAATTGCTATTGCTAATTACCAGCCATCAGTAATGGATCGTGCCTTGCCACAATACCCTCAGTGATCCAACTATACATATTGGGTTGGACAACTTCACAGTTAGCCTAGACAGTCAACTAGTTGGTCGGTCTAGTTGGTTGGTGTTCGTATTACCTAATTTACACTACCCAATTTAATGGCCTCAAAAAGATACAAGACAAAGTTGCATAAATCCACCTGTCCCTGTTCCCTCAGCTTAAGAGTCCCAAATGCTTTCCCAATGCCACTACACCCTCTCATCTTCCCACTCAGTTCCTGATAGCCTAGTGTCTAAGCTGTGCTTGGCTGTAGGAGGCTGTGATAAGATTATAACATGATACCCTGAATTCACCTACCTGCCTTAAAGTGCTTCAACACCTCATGAGGGGTCCTAAGTGCTATATAAATTCAATTACAATATAATACTTGCCACACTGGAATGTCTTGTGGAGTTCTGGCAGCGGAGAGCAGAGACAGGCCCTGATTCCAGAAAGATAAGTAGAGTCGTTTGTGTTAGAGTCTGCATAGTCATAAAGAGCTGATTTTAGGCGTCATATGAAGGCTATACTTGATCTACATTGATAGCTTTTTACAACCTAATTATCGCTCTATATGAGTGGAGCCTGAGCCTGTCGGATCTTAGTAACCCAAAGGTTCGGTCTTCTGTCTGAACCTGCAAAGTCAGCTTTTCCCCTGTAAAATACACCTAATCTGAAGGACAGCTCGGTTGCCGACATCCTAAGGTTGTGTTTTCTGAAACATTTAGAGTTCCCATTTCCGACCTTCTAAGTAGATCCGCAAACATTTTATGTGGTCGACAATCTAACTTGAATGGTAAGAATGAGAAAAATGAAACCGAGGGTAGAAGTGAAGGGCGATGCCTTTACATATTTAGAATAAAAAAATGGGAAGGGATTTCAAATTGCTTATTCAGTTTATCCAGTTTATATGAACCACTGGGATTGTTTTGTTAGGCACCATTAAGCTTCTGATAAAATCCCTTTGTTTGATACTTTTGATTCAGATGGTAGTTTGATCAAGCCATTATAGAATATCACCCGATTATTTACCATAATATCTACCCCGTGATTAGGTATACCCTTTCTAAAATTTCACTGGAAACAAGCTGTACTACACTGATGAGCCCGTAACTAGGGCAAAACCGGTCATGGGTTGCTTGTGTTCCGGTTCAGGGAGGACCTGGCGCAGCAGTTTGAACTGAGCTGTTAAAATTGGAGCAGGGTCAAGACTGATTGGCATATATCTGGTCCCAAACTGTGGTGACATGGTGTGCAAAAGAACAATGGATTGGATGTGGCCCAAGTGATTACCAGTGGATCAATTCAAGCATTCCATTCATCACCGTTTTGTATGCTTCTTGTGTAGCCCTAAGTGGGACGGGTATGACCAGACGTGGGTCCTGTGCATACTTGATCACTGGAACCAAGCTGTACCAGGATGATGTGCTCATAACAAGGGCGAAACCGGTCCTGGGTTGATTGTGTTCCTGTTCAGGCAAGATCTGGCTTGGCAGTTAGGGCTGGACTGTTCTTAATGGAGCAGGGTCAAGACTGATTTGCATATGGCTGGGTCCAAACTGAGGTGGGATGGTGTGCTAAATAACAGTGGATTGGAATGCGGCCCAGAGTGATTACCAGTGCCGGAAATTAATTCAAGCATTCCATCCATGTATACTTAAAATATTTTTCCACCATTGCTCTAGATCAATTCTTCCCAAACTTTTTGGAACCACGACGCAGTTTTTAGAACATTCGCGTCCGACCCAGCTTTAATGGACATGAGACAGGCAATTCTTTTAATGTAACTAAAGCATCATGTGGTAGTTACAGACAGTAAATTTTCCATTGAAATGTCCACTAAATTTGCACAGACATACAGTTTTATTGATAAACCTATATTGCACACAGATAATGTGTGGCAATCCGGTTTCTCCTACGCAGATGACACACAACTCATTCTCTCCCTCTCGAACAAGACCCCAAACACAAGAAACAAGTTCACGGCCTGCATGGCATAGTTACTAACTAGATGGAAGATAACTGTTTCAAGCTCACCACAGACGAGACAGAAGTAATGAGTTTCAGCAAGAACACCTCACCACGGGACTAAAACTGGTGGCTGGCCGAACTCTGACCCATACCCACACCCAGCACCAACGCCAGGAACCTTGGGATAATCATCAACAGGAAAGGCAACGCCATCACTGCATCATGCTTCCACACCTTGAAGATGCTGAGGAAGATCTTCAAATGGCTCCCAAGCAACACTAGAAAAACTGTCACTAAACCCTAGTAACTAGCAAGTTGGACTATGGATAAACCATCTATGCCAGGATCACCAAGCAATTCAGTATAACACTACAAACCATCCAGAACTTGGCAGCCAGACTAATCCTCAACAACCTCCCACGCAGAACTCGCATCACACCACACCTCAGGGAGCTCCACTGGCTCCCAATACACAAACATGCTCATTTCAAACTCTTTACTCACACATTCAAGGCATTACACAACTAAGGCCCTACCTACCTGAACAGTCACATCTCATTTCACCAACCACCCAGACACCTTCGCTCCGCAGGAATCCTACTCGCACACATTGCAAGCATACAGAGAACCATATCAGGAGGACGGGTGTTTTCTAACATTGCTACTGAAGCATGAAATAGCCTCCCACTCCACATCAGAGCCTCCTCCTCTCTTCTTGAATTTCTCAAGAAGATGAAGACCTGGCTTTTCAATTAACCAACCGACTATAGGCAGGACTAAGCACACACCTGCTCAGCACCAGAACACCCTTGTGGGTGATAGCGCGCTTTACAAATACAGATAACATAATAGTGAATATTTACCTTTTGTGTATCACCAAGAAAAGTGTCTTTTTTTTGTTTTGATCCTTAATTTAATCTTTGATTCCATCACACTTTAGAATTACAAAAAGAATGTACTTCATTTGTGCTTTCCTAGTTGCTGAATGTGTACAGTTCATTTAAAGATATTTACATTTTGTTGTGTGTTACAAAACAAAATTACATCGTACAACCTTTCCTTTCACATTCCCAGTACCCCAGTAAGATTGTCACATAATTCACTTTACTTTTTTTCTCTGACTGCAAAGTTAGGAGTTGTAAACACCAATCCACATGTTAAAAAAAGTAAGCAGCAATTTGCCAGAAGACATAGCCTGACATTTGACCCCAGTCTCTGAAACGGAGCAAAAGTGACAAGATAAATACAGAATTTAAAGGCATCTTTATTTATTGGTTGGACTTTTGTGACCCACCAAAATTGGCTCACGACCCAGTTTGGAAAACACTGCTCTAGATTATTACAAAAAGCACACACAGGCACTCTACATGTGATGTGATTAATTGCACCACAAGCAACTAGTATCTTTAATTTCAATAGGCTAGAGCCAGCTATGCTACGCACTGATGCAAATCTGACAAGTTTACAACTCATCTCCAGAGAGGATACTGTTCAAGCTGGTGCAGAGCTGACATTCATATTCTTGCTGCCAGAATTCATAACAGCCTGGTAGAGGATAATTCTGTCAAATTACTATCAGCACATCATTGAAAACTGGCACAGTCCCAGATGTTATAGTTGTGCAATTGTTGTGCCCTCAAAGGATCCTAGTAAACCGACCAACTACCGTCCAATCTGACAACTCCCATACCTTTCTAAATTACTCATGAAAACAATTAATAATCAACTTCAGGCCTTTGGTAAGACCAATAAGTTCTTACACCCTGGGCAAAGCAGGTTTTTGTCCAAGCTGTAGCACTGAGACCTTGTAGTTCCGGACCTGGATGAATTTAGACACTCAGTCAACATGGACAGTCGAGCAGCACTCATTTTGCTGGACCTATCTGCGGCCGTCAACACTGAATCACCAAATCTTACTTGATCATCTTAGTGGTCGCTGTGTCCAAGGTATTCACTGCTCTGAACTGGTTTCAACCTTCCTAGATACTCACAGCAAGAAGGTCAGGATTCTTCCTTTTCAGAATTGTGTGCAGTGCCCTCACCCACCGCCCCCTCCCCCAGGGCTCTAGACTATCTACTATTAAATAATCTCCATGTTTTACTGCTTTCTTTCTTAATTCAATCTCTCAGCTACTCATTTTTTTGTATGTTGAAGATATCCAGCTCGTTTTGAAAATCACAAATACCTAAAGGCAAGTGTAGCACATTTACATCAGTGTCTGAGCTGTTATCTGCTGAAATTGAACAGGGACAAAACAGAGTTCTTACTGCCCTACATTCCAAAAACCTAAAACGTTATAAGACAGCTCTAATGCTTTCATTTGGGGGTAGAGGACAAGCAAGGAAGAAATCACACTGAGCCAGAATTCCCCTGATACTACAGAGGAAGACAGTGGGACACCAAACTTGCTATGCTAATATGAAGCATCTCAGATGAAAAAAATGTTAGACTGGTTTGGGAGACAGACAAGGAAGTTTGGGAGATAAGCAGATAAAGTATTGTGTTACAGTGGTCACAACTTATCCAAATGACCACTCGGGTAGACCACTGGAAAAAGAAGGAGCAAAGGTGATGGCTTCTATATACCTCACCAGTTGTTGAGGCGACACTTCTAGTTTGGGATGCAATAGCGAAAAGGAGAGATTCCCACGCATTCCTCCCCCTTTTACATCTTTGTACAGTGACCCTGACTTAATCCAATCCACTGTTTTATGCAAAATAAAGGTAACTACTCAAAAACTGGGGACCTGTTTCATAAGGGGATGATTAAACTCTTCACTAAGATGAAGCTACATATTGGGCTCCCAGAATCTGAAATATATTGTTACCAACAGATAAGCAACTAGGTGCACCAGACAGTTACCAGAGGAAAGCAGAAGAGGACTGGCCCTTTTACGACACTACTTCAGGAAAAGGAAGTTTCCTTGCATGCTTGTTCACAAATGGATAGAATTCTATCCACCTTCAGAACAGGGATTAAAAGGAAATTCAATAAAAAATGAAAATAAGTGGGAAAGATTAAGACGAAGAATGTAAGAATGGTATGAGATACTCCTAAAAGCAAATAACTTTGCAAAACGTGCACAGAGTTAGGAAGAGTGCTATTTGGAGCCCACTTCTCAAATACTTAGCAATAGACTGCAGAGAGTCGACTTGTCTGGGACTTCATGTCCTTAAAACCTAGAAGGCTCGGCAAACATATAAATGTACACAGTACCCATTACTTTATAGAGGCTGTGCACTTGTTCAGGTGTAATGCAAAGCAACATTTTTTTCTGATGGGTACAGGGAAGGTGGAATGCATTTAGAGAAAGCAGGAAGTTTGTGTTGCTTTTAAATCAATGCCATTTTGACAAGGTTGAAATGTCTGCCTTAAAGGTGGTAGGTTTATCTTCTGACAATGAAAAATATTGAAAATTAAAACTCAAAGTAATACTGTAAAGGATGCAATGGGGAAAAATGCACAGAAAAATATAGAGAAGGGGAGGATGAATGGAGAGGAGCTAAGATGGTGCCCAGAATGGATGACCTGCGAGGAGTTTTGGTGGCATGTCATTTAATACTCAAGACTTCTCCCTCTCAAATGTGTTTCCTTCATTCCTCCATTCTGTAGACAAAGACCTTAAATTCAGAAAATAATAGTCACCTCTTCTGTGAGGCTTTTGATCTTCTTATAATTTTTAAATCTCATCCTTTATATGCTTTGAAGCACTCTTTGGGATGTCCCAGTCCTAAAATAAATTGTGGAGGCACTGAGTAACTGGCTTCAGTAGGCAGGGTTTTATTTGGCAGTCAGAACTAGCAGCCTACACGGATTTACTGGGTCCTTTAAAGAAATGGTTTCTTTGCCTTTGAAGGCAAGCATAAGGATTTAAGCCTGCATTGATGATTTATGACAGCTTCTTTGTTCGCTCAAGAAAAGATCTGAATCATTTATTTAACAATGGATAGAAATTGTATTAGATAGTTTAACCCCTTTTCTAGATAAAATATTGGATAGGGACTTGTGAAAAATCGTATACATGAAATTCAGAATGCTTTGCCTCCCGTCCAAGAATAATTCACACATATTTCTGTATGATTACAGACCTATGGGTGACTATTCTGAAATCCTGGTCCGTTTGGATACAGGTCTAATGTCTACATGTTGGTCCCAAACCTGTAAAAACTCATTTACAGAAAAATACTTGGTATTGTTGTGCTTATACTTCCCATAGATTGAAAATAAAAAGTAAAGTCTTAAAATAAGGTATAAAGAAGTAGACTGTTATGTGCATAAAGTCAGTATAATGGGGAGCTGGGCTGTCCACAATGGCAGAGTCCATCAAACTTTCAGCAAAAGTTGATGACCTCTAATCTTTCAAGCAAGAACAGTAGCACTTCAATGTCTGTTGGTTTCTGTTGGACCGGACCCTTTTTGCAGTGTTACCGCCAAACTTTTTGCCTTCCTCCTCCTATTTATCTGACCTGTTTTTGTTGGCTTTAGGACTATGGGCACTTTACCACTGCTAACCAGTGCTAAAGTGCATATGCTCTCGGTCTAAAATGTATTGGCGATTGGTTTATCCATGATTGGCATATCTGATTTACTATAAGTCCTTAGTAAAGTGCACCAGGTGATCCCCAGGGCCTGTATATCAAATGCTACTAGTTGGCCTGCAGCACTGACTGTGCCACCCACACGAGTAGCCATGCAAACATGTCTCAGACCTGCTAGTGCAGTGTCTGTGTGTGCAGTTTTCTATTGCCATGTCAACCTGGTAAGTGCACCGACTTGCCAGGCCCAACACCTTCCCTTTTACTACATCTAAGTCACTCCCAAGGTAGGCCCATGGGCAGGGTGCAGTGTATTTAAAAGGTATGACATGCACTGGTGTATTTTACATGTCCTAATAGTGAAATACTGCTAATTTTGTTTTTCACTATTACAAGGACTATCTCTCCCACAGGGTACATGGGGATTGCCTTGAAATGATCTTTTAAGTGTAATTTCCCATTGGGAGCAGAGCGAGATTTGGAGTTTGGGGTCTCTAAACTCATGAATTAAAAATATATCTTTTGATGAAGTTGGTTTTTAAATTGCATGTTTGAAAATGCCACTTTTAGGAAATGAACATCAATTACAAGGGGGTAGGCCCAAGAACCAGTAGCTAGATAGGGCCTAGTTAAAGTGCACAACAAGAAATTTAGCTACCACTTTTTTTGCTGTTCTCCACTTAAACAGACAAAGGACCCATACCTTAATTCATTGATCCTGGTAATTTATTCAACCACTTATTTAGTTTTTTAAGTTTTTTTCAAATATCATATATGTCTGAGAATGAGAAAACACTTTTTGTTTCAAACAAATACTTAACATAAATTAAACGCAAAATAAACGACAATACATGATCAGATTCAAAGTAATACACCAGTCAATCATTTAGTAAATTTCATATATGCAGCAATCCTATTGTACATAATTTAAACAGTCCTTTTTACTAGGATACTGCCAATGGGAATACGTTTAAAACCAGCTGGGGTTAAATGTGTGCAAGATATCCCTCAAAGCTGCTCATGTTGAGAAATAATTAATTCCTCAATGGAAAAAGAATGCCGACACGTTTCGAATCCCAGTAGTATTCATGGGACTCTCTTCAGGGTTTTGACTTGGTGTGACCTAAAAATAATAAAAAACGTTGCTGTTTTATAGCTATTCACCCTCATTGTAAACTGTATCGATTTTATGAATTACACTACACAATACCTGGTTGGCGCGTGTTCTATTATGGTTTGCTGGGAAAATCTTCTTCCCGGTAGGAATTTTAACCGCAAATTCATAAACAGTTCTATTGGGTAATGTGACAATGAAAGCAATTATTAAGTAACTGGGAACCGAATAGACTTTGACAAAACCAGTCTTTTATAAGAATGTCTTGCTTCAATGCGGAACAACATCACCGCAGATGTATCATTCTTATTTTGAATGTGAAGGGCAGTTCTTCTAGTGCAACTGTACTTCTTTCTACAATTGAAGACACACTGTTTAGTTCATATCGCTTTCACCTGCTTACCGCTTTGCAACGCGATCAAAAAGGCATCGTAGCAGCTTACTTTTAGCTCTGAACGACTTGGGCTCTCGGGAATCATTCCCCAGGTACGCGATGTGTAGAACGTTTTCTACCGTTTTCTTGACTCGCTGTTAATTTCTTTCTGATTACAGAAAACGGGCATGCGGTCACGGTTTTATTCTTGTGAGTTAACCTGTTACTTTATATCCAAACGGCACGGAGAAAACTTACTTTTTAGGTAATCTGGCAGCCGCGTTCTGTCATCGTCTTTCTGAGTCGTGGCGTTAGCAGCTACTTCCCGCTTTGGCAGTGTTTTTAAACAAAAGCCAGCCCCTTCTGGGTGGATTGCAAATTGCTTTCTGGGTACTAGATTGGTATTAGCTTATCTTAATTTCTTTGTATTTGTGAATGTGAGGATGGTGAACACCACTGAAGACTTTTTTTAATTAATCTTTCAAAATTCCGCTCAAAAGGGTGGCAATAGTTTTTATCAATAGACCTATTAAGAATCTGATTATATTACATGCTGGGAGTTGAAGACCTTGGATTAGAAACGATTATGTCCTAGATAATTCTGACATTTCGTACAAGCCTTTAATTGTGCTGTTAAATTTCAGTATGAGGTATGCCTCCTTTTGTAATAAAGACACTTCCATGTCGCCGCCTCGAGGATTTTGTTTAATCACAGAGAGTACGGTCCATTTAAGCTCTTTCTCACTATGTTTCTTTTCAGTGAAGTGACTAACCATGGGAGCTGACATCACCTTTGTTTTAATTCTGGAGCGGTGCTGCACTATGCGCTGAAGTGGTTTCAAATTCCATTGGGACACTGGAACAGATATTCCTTCTCCAAAACTTGGAATATCCGTTCCAGCGTCCCATATTTGCAATGAAAAAGAATGCCAGCATTGGCCAACATATCGTCAGAGCAGAGATTGCCATGCCCAGTCAAAAGAAAGATCTATGGTCACAATGGAATTTGAAACCAATTGAATGGCACCACAAGTGTGGTAACGGTTTGTTCTGTGAATCCACAGTCGAAGGAATTGAATTTAGACACAACACCCAGAAGTGGTCCCACAAAGAATTCTCCAACTGCAAAACAAAGAACGTCATCTATGCAGTCGTTTGCCCTTGTCCAAAAATATACATTGGCAAAACAAACCAACAAGTAAATCAGTGCATAGTGCAGCACCGCTCCAGAATTAAAACAAAGGTGATGTCAGCTCCCATGGTTAGTCACTTCACTGAAAAGAAACATAGTGAGAAAGACCTTAAATGGACAGTACTCTCTGTGACTAAACAAAATCTTCGAGGCGGCGACATGGAAGCGTCTTTATTACAAAAGGAGGCATACCTCATACTGAAATTTAACAGCACGATTAATGGCTTGGACGAAATGTCAGAATTATCTAGGACATAATCGTTTCTAATCCAAGGACTTTAACTCCCAGCATTCAATATAATCAGATTCTTAATAGGTCTATTGATAAAGACTATTGCCACACTTTGAGCGGGATTTTGAAAGATTAATTAAAAAAAAGGCTTTCAGTGGTGTTCATGATTTTCACATTCACAAATACGAAGAAATTAAGATAAGCTAATACCAATTTAGTACCCACAAAGCAATTCGCAATACACCCAGAAGGGGTTGGCTTTTGTTTAAAAACACTGCCAAAGCGGGAAGTAACCGCTAACGCCACGACTCAAAAAGACGATGACAGAACGCCGCTGCCGGATTAACTAAAGAGTAAGCTTTCTCTGTGCCGTTTGGATATAAAGGAACAGGTTAACTCACAAGAATAAACCCCTGACCGCATGCCCGTTTTCTGTAATCAGAAAGAAATTAACCGCGAGTCAAGAAAACGGTAGAAAACGTTCTACACATCGCGTACCTGGGGAATGATTCCTGAGAGCCCAAGTCGTTCAGAGCTAAAAGTAAGCTGCTACATTGCCTTTTTGATCACGTTGCAAAGCGGTAAGCAGTTGAAAGTGATATGAACTAAACAGTGTGTGTCTTCAATTGTAGAAAGAAGTTCAGTTGCACTAGTAGAACTGCCCTTCACATTCAAAATAAGAATGATACATCTGCGGTGATGTCGTTCCGCATTGAAGACATTCTTATAAAAGACTGTTTTTGTCAAAGTCTATCCGGTTCCCAGTTACTTAATAATTCCTTTCATTGTCACATTACCCAATAGAACCGTTTATGAATTTGCGGTTAAAATTCAGGGAAGAAGATTTTCCCAGCAAATCATAATAGAACACGCGCCAACCAGGTATCGTGTAGTGTATTTCATAAAATCGATACAGTTTACATAAAATGAGATAGGGTGAATAGCTATAAAACAGCAACATTGTTTATTATTTTTTAGGTCACACAAAGTCAAAGCCCTGAAGAGAGCCCCATGAATACTACTGGGATTCTAAACGCGTCCGCATTCTTTTTCCATTGAGGAATTATTATTTATGAACATGAGCAGCTTTGAGGGATGTCTTGCACACATTTAACCCCAGCTGGTTTTAAACTTATTCTCAATGGGCAGTAACCTAGTAAAAAGGACTGTTTAAATTGTGTACAATAAGATTGCTGCATATATGAAATTTACAAAATGATTGACTGGTGTATTACTTTGAATCTGATGTTCATGTATTGTTGCTCATTATGTGCTTCATGTATTGTCGTTTAATTTATGTTAAGCATTTGTTTGAAACAAAAAGTATTTTCTCAATCTCAGACATATATGATATTTGGAAAAAAACGTAAAAAACGAAATAAGTGGTTGAATAAATAACCAGGACCAATAAATTAAGGTATGGGTCCTTTGTCTGTTTAAGTGGAGAACAGCAAAAAAAGTGATAGCTAGATTTCTTGTTGTGCACTTTTAGGAAGTGGGCAATTTCTTGCTTAACCAGTCTGTGTCTCTGCCTGTCTGTAGAATCCACGTCTGGGTGAGGAGGACAGTTGGGCTCTTGTGCATTCACTCTAGACAGCCACACAAAGGGAGCAGAGGTGTGCATTGCATATCCTGTTGGGCCATCACAAGGCTGATGGGCCTTCCTGAACTAGAGTGATGGGAGGAGTTGTCACTGACACCTGAATAGGGCTGTGCCTGTCCTCACACAAAGCTGTCTCCACCCTCCTGTAGTGTGTCTGGAGCCAGGTCAGGGAAAGGCAGGGTCTTGTGCACTACAAAGACTTTCCTTTGAAGTTTTTCTACTTCAAAGGCAGAAACTGGGATAAGTACTGGAGCTGTGACACTATGACTTCAGAACACTTCTGGACTAAAGGATATTCTGCCAGGATGCTGTAAGAGGGACTGACAATCTGCCTGTTGCTTTGTTGTGCTGGTCTACTGCTTGCCGTTTCTGAACTGGGAGTGAAAGGACTGGATTATGCTTTCTACATCCTGCTTCCAAGGTTATCCAAGGGTTTGTGCGTGCTTGCCGCCTGTTAAGAAATCTCAGGGCTATCAAAGACCTCACATACAAGTGCCTGGGCTCTTCTGCTGAGAGCCCTGACTTGCCAAGTGGTGCCAACTCCAGTTCCTGGGCCCGTGGAAGTAGAATCTGGTGATCTAAAGCAGAAAGTCCACGCATCGACTCTCAGCGGCCATTTTTCCGAAGCAACACTGCCGTGCGGCTGTAAATAAATCAACGCATCGCCGCTGTGCGCCCGAAGAATCGACGCAGCGCCTGCAGTGCGGCTGAAGAATCACCGCAGCCCGAGTCCCGAGCACGGTGTCACCGATGTCTGTGGCACCCACTCCAACTCCAGCAGTCCCTGCCTTCCGGCTAAAGAACCGATATATCACCTGCTTAGCGACTGTCTAATCGACGCATCGCCTGCTCCGCCGCACCAACACATCGCGTCTGGATTTTCGACTTATCGTCCCTGGGCGCAGATTTCTTCATCAACAACGCCCCGCAGTAAGAAATTGAGGCAGCGTGTCCGGAGATCAATGGATCACCTCCCCTGACAGTAAGGAACTGATGCATCACCTCCCCTGCAGTAAGGAACAGACATCACCTCCCCGGAAAGTAAGGAACTGATGCATCGCATTGCTTTTCCGGCACCTTACTTCCCCCCGTTTTCGTCTTCGATTTTGATGCATCACAGGAACTTTGTGCTAAAAGTGACACATGCATAGATTCCTATGGACTGAACTGAGATAACCTTTTAAAAGTGATATCTTTACTTGGGTATGTTGGATTTTTGTCATTTTGGTCTTGTTTTATTCAGATAAATATTGACCATATTTCTAAACTGGTGTGGACTCCTTTTGTAGAATTTTCACTGGGTTACTGTGTGGGTATGTATGTACAAATGCTTTACACATAGCCTCTGAGATAAGCCTGACTGCTTGTGCCAAGCCACCCAGGAGGTGAGCAGGGGTTATCTTAGCTGTGTAATCCCCTTACCCTGACTAGAGTTAGGGTTCCTACTTTGACAGGGGCAAACCACTGCCAACTAGAGACCCCATTTCTAACAGTTTTTAAACCAGAGAAGTTAAATTTGGCCCGTGGACTGACTCAGTGAATACAATCTAGCTTTGGTACATTAATAGTGGAGCATGAACGAAAATCTGACTACATAATTTTAATTCAGTCTACAAGTCTTGATTATTAATACTACAAAAATCCAGAGCTCGGTAAACAGCAGCACCTTAGTAAGTAGACGCAACCACAGTGAGACTGCCAAGTTGAACAGATGCAAAACCAGGGGGGGGAGATGTCATAGTCTAGGAGTGATCTGATGACGGATCAGAGGAACTGGACTTAATTATGTGAAGAACTATATTTTCCAGCCAGAAATAAGTGCTTTTTCTCTTTCGAGGAAACCTCTGCTACCTCAATGTTTAATTTGGGTTATCACTCTGAAGCCTATTCTAGATTAAACATTTCACAGACTGGCCACTGCCCCAACCAGTTCATAAGAACACCAACGTTGGGGATAGGAAACAATTAATTTTATCCTAGCATCAGCAGTTAACTCTATTTTTAGAATGCTGGGACCACTGTGCGAGATTGCTGCTGTTCAGAATTCCTGAAGGAGATCTTTAACAGCAAGATGTTGTAAGCCTTTCTTTTAAAACCAGCCTCTGTCTAGTACGGTTAACGCTGTCAGACATAACAGTGCAAAGAGACCAAACTTGTCAAACTCAGTTGAAAAAAATCTCAACATTAAAATTAAGAAATAGGACTACCATGCACAGCCATCTGGAAGGTCCTCCACACGGGTACTATGGAATACAGTGCTTGTCAACTTTCTTCAAAATGTGGTAGACAATCTACAACTGAAGAGAAAGCCCAAATGGGAAAGTAGGGCCTACAAGGAGGAGAAGGTGAATGTCACAATTGAGATGAAGCACTGACTGATAGACACGTTGGATAAGAGCAAGCAGGGAAGCAGAGCACAGTGGCAAAGCCCCAACACCCGACACAAACAGGGAGGATAGCAAGTAAGGGAAATAGGAGAAGTTTGTAAACAAAAAACAACAACAAAAAATACAAATAGTAGGCAAGGGCAGATGTGAAAGAAAGAGGGTCACAAGAAAGGAGGCAGTGGTTTGCATTGCACAAAAAAGTAAGCTGCGTCAGAAGGGCAACTGCAGAAATACGACAGTTGGACCAATTTAAAGAAAATGTTCGGAACTCCACCATAAAGTCGAAGCCAAAATAGAAATGCACAGTCCGGGCAACAAAAGAAAGCACGACCTATCAAACAACATGGAGGATGGGTTTCGTGAGTTAGGACTCACTGACCTCTGAAAGAAAACAGAACTCAATGAAGGTCAATCACATTTCCCTCCTCACATCAGACTAGAACTCTTAACCCATGAGCCAAATAATCTCAAGTTAATTATATAAATTCCAACCACAGTACAAGATAAAGTCCCTCCAGATATAGTGCCAGGATACAATTGCACCTCTGACTAAATGACAACCATATCCAATAGCATTTACAACCTTGAAAAATATGTTATCATATTTATTTTAGGAGATTGTAACTGTATTGTAAATGTGTTGTAGCGCTTACAACCCCTGATGAGGCATTGAAGTGCTTTTTCTGCAAGTAGCACGCTACTCCGGAACCCAAGATAAGTAGTTAGTAGGTTAGTACAATTCCTTGTGCATTAGTTGTGTTAGGTTTTTGCTCTTGATTTCATGAGTATTTAGCAGAGTTTGGGTGTTTCTATTCACATATACAGACACCCATCATATGTACAGAACATATGTAATCATGGTTAGGTTTAATTGAAAAACATTTTATAATAACTTTGGCGCTGTTTGAAAAATCTGCACAAAAATGTTTTGGTTTTTGTTAGAAAAGGTTCATCAGATTTGGATTCAGCGTGGCTAGATTCATGCAGAGCAGTCAAGCAGGGGTCAAAAAACGCTAAAAAAAACAACGACATTTCTCTAATAACTCCCAGATTAAGCTTTTGACAGCGCTTCAGAAAAAATAGAAGTACAGAATTATACAAATCTTGGCATAATAGTAGAGCTTTACTTAGGAAGTGCTTTTGATGGTTTCATGTGCCTGGGTTAAGTAATTTACAAGAAATTAGCGTTAGAAGAGATATATCTGGTTTAGGATTAGATACATCTAAATTAGGAGATATATGGAATATCTGCATTGCTAAGAACTTAATAAAGACTGGAGTTAAATATACAAACATTGCAAAGTCTTGCCCAGTTATGATGTTTATGGTGCTTTTTGTATGTGTTTTGCAAACTTATGTAAGATAAACTAAAAGAATAGAAGAAAAAAGAACGAATACTGCAGGCTAAACGTGGCAACCATGTGTTTGCAAATACAAAATAACTAGAAAAATTGACTTTGCACAAGGAGGTGATCCTGAAATGGAATCGTGCATAGTCTATCAGCATATTACTATTCCATGATAGCTGCCACATGTAGAAGCAGTGATAAATCTAAAAGTGGCAACCATCTTTGAATGGTAGAACAATGAAACACCATGCAAAATACCATTACAAGAAGGATGGCCAGTTTAGAAGCAGTGGCTGTGTGGAATGCAACACAGAGCATAGGAAATGAGGGGCTTTCAGAAGTGGATGTTGCCAGGTGCTTTAAAAAGTAAGGGAGTGACCCAAGAACTCTGTTTGAGAAGCTGCCAATTGCACAACAAACAAGCATTGGCATAGCCAATAGGTCTCGCTTTTGGGACCTTATAAGTATTTAGTTATGCAGCACAATATCCTTGGTGCAACAACAACTGTTGCATGGCTAAACACTTATAAGGTCCCAAAGGCGAGACCTATTGGCTATGCCAATGCTTGGGGGGAGAAGGGTGCAAGGGGGAGGGCGAGAAGGGTGCAAGGCAGAGGGGAGAAGGATGCAAGGCGGAGGGGAGAAGGGTGCAAGGTAGAGAAGTGTGCAAGTCGGAGGGGCAGAAGGGTGGGAGGGGGAGAAGAGTGCAAGGCAGAGGGGGAGAAGGGTGCAAGGCGGAGCGGAAGATGGATGCAAGGCGGAGGGGGAGAAGGGTGCAAGGCAGAGAAGTGTGCAAGGCGGAGGGGGAGATGGGTTCAAGGTGGAGAAGGGTGCAAGGCGAAAGGGGAGAAGGGTGCAAGGCGGAGGAGGAGAAGGGTGCAAGGCGGAGGAGGAGAAGGGTGCAAGGCGGAGGAGGAGAAGGGTGCAAGGTGGAAAAGTGTGCAGGGTAGAGGCAGAGAAGGGGAGAAGGGTGCAAGGCGGAGGAGGAGAAGGGTGCAAGGTGGAGAAGTGTGCAAGGCGGAGGGGAGAAGGTTGAAAGGCGGAGGGGAGATGGGTGCAAGGGCGGAGGGGAGAAGGGTGCAAGGCGGAGGGGGAGAAGGGTGCAAGGCGGAGGGGAGAAGGGTGCAAGGCAGAGGGGGAGAAGGGTGCAAGGCAGAGGGGGAGAAGGGTGCAAGGCAGAGGGGGAGAAGGGTGCAAGGCAGAGGGGGAGAAGGGTGCAAGGCAGAGGGGGAGAAGGGTGCAAGGCGGAGGGGGAGAAGGTTACGAGCAGGGGCGCGCTGTGTGCCATCTGTTCGGTTTCGGATTTCAAAGGCTTCACGTCGCGTTCACTTTGTGGCCGCGTCCGCGCGTCCGGGCACGGTTTCCTGTAAACAGCGCTTGTTCTGAAGGGTATCCAGTGTTCGGTTTTGCATTGTACTTTCGCTGATTAATCCCAGTCGAAAAGGAAGAATGTGCACTGGACAAAAAGCGCAGCACTGCAGAAATCTGCTGTAGCTGCAGATTAACACTGACCCTTCTTGTCACAACAGGCTGACTTTTACAGCCAGTGATGCTTTCGGTGAAGCACCGTTCTGGACACTTCCGGCTAAGTCAGAAGCCGCAGTGGCTAGCCGCGCAGGCTGAGTGCCAAGTTGGCCAGCTGGCATTGCCTATTCTTCCATCAATGAAGGGGAGGACAGTTGAGGAAAGGAATATGAGAAACTTGTTTTGTGTAGGCATGTCGCTTCACACTGCAGTTTCGAGGCACTCTAGATCTGAGATTATTGCTACCCAAAGTAATGGTACTATATTTACAGTCTTTCAAATCACTGCACATGTCTGCAGAGAGCGATTTTGCTAGAACATGTACATCTCTTCTGCGAGCAGCTGTTTTAGGGCATGAATTTGAAGATGAAATATGATTTTATGGCCTATACCTATTGATGAGAGACCTATATGTTGGATAGGATAGCGACCTCTCACTCCTACCCGACAGTGATCACCAAAGAATTCTCGTTAGAAAAACACATTACGTTTTGTTTTCTCAGTGAAAACAACAACGTTCAGATATAGTATACCATCTAAACATCAGTCTCGTTTATCACGGCCAATGATAGTAAATTACAGTGCAGTTAATACAGCGAGAAGTTAAAACTACAATTAACTTATCTTGTAGTGTTTGCTCGTGGCATAGTTCGCACAGTCTACAATACGATTTTCTGGGACCCAATTGTAATGCTGCCACTTGTGTATGTATGGATTTAAAAGATCATGCGTGAGTGTAGTGCGTGCAGGATTAAGCAGACGCCCGCCATCCTCGCGCATAAAAAGAAGCCCCTCTTGTAACTAGAGCCAAGGCATGGCTCATCGCACTGATAATGGACAGGAACACGGTGCCACTCCGGAATCAGCAGGCGGGGGTGGAAGGATACTGGAAGAGGGTGCCAGACCCCGAGCTCGAGAGGGAAACGTCACAGAACATGATTAAGCAATTATCAGGGATTGGGGGATGGGACTGGCGCGTTGATGGAGAGGCAAAAAGGAGACGGAGAGGGCGGAGCGAGTGAGTGGGCGAGGAGAGAGGCGCGCGCATGTGTTTGCTGGCCCAAGAGTGGTGCGTGCGTGTGTGCGTGCGCGCGCAGTCTGCTCTTTTTCGAAGCACATACTCGTGCTTGTGGCGCGCCCCTGCGCGCTCCCGCAAGGTGTATGCCGCCACAAACACGAGTATGTGCTTCGAAAAAGAGCTGAACGACGGCTAAAGGTCTCCTATGCAGCGCATAGCGCATGCGCGCTGCGTAGGCGAGACCTAAAAAGGGGAAAATAAAGAACTGAAAGGGAAGCTCTATAAGAAATAGAGGGAAAACTAAAGGAACTGCCCATCACCCAGGAACTGAGGAACATATCTTCAGACAAATATGTACATGTGATCAGAAACAAAATTAGTGGGTGGAAGTAGCCAGACCCTAGAAAAAAATTGCAAAGCCCAAAAAAATTGAAATGAAAGCACAAAATTAAAGCAGAGATTCACTCACCAACACTGGCACAGAACTGGACAACTTGCGGTTGCTTATTGTGAAGCGAGCTAATGCCTGAAGTGGTCTGATCGGTTTCCCCGTGCTGTATGCCGTTGTGTGTAGAAGCAAAACGTGAGTGGCCTTCGAACATGCCAATGGTTGAGGAGAGCTGCTCCAAAACCACTCTTCATATGTACAAAACATAGGTTTTCTTTTTAGAATTGATTTTGATTAGTAGAGATGGGGGATGTATCGTCACACCAGATCTATTACATTAAACTTCCAATGCAACTGTGTACCATACAGAGTATTAGATCATTGAACAACATGGAGTATCACTTTATTTCCAGTTCCAATAAAAAGAACTGCAGATATTTCCTCAGCTGGAACAGGATTGCTGAACTGGGGTTCAAGTAAACCTTGCTATAAACTAATCCTGTTCTGGTCTCTTGCATTATTCCAAAGTGTTTATTCAGTCCTTGGTGTTGTCAGAGTGACACAAATAGCAATCTAAATTCATCAAGGAGGGATAAGGAGTAGTACAGATGGATAAGGCAAGGAGCCATCAAGAAAAATGTACAATAATTCAGCAAAAATATAGAGATGTACAAATGCAAATACATTGGAAAATGGGAATATATTTTGTAATAGCCTGTTTGCGAATTCGAAAAAAATGAATTACAAATAAAATCAATAATTCTATTTGGGAATACATTCGAGGATGGAAATACACATCCCCTTTAAACTAAATAAGACACCTAATAAAATGTTGCAAACAGGTGCTTCTTTGCCTAGAACTTTACAGGCTGCAAATCTCATCCAACAGATAAGTTGCCTACAAAGGTGGACAATGTTCACTTTCATGTACTCAGTAGCCAGACACACAGAGACCATACAAAGCTGTTATTCTGCCTTCCTGTCAAATAACCAGGAACTGATTCTGAAGAAGTCACATCTATATACACAGACATAATTAAGATTTACTCGTGGTACTTGACTTCTAGATAGAAGACACCAGTAAGATCACTGAGAAGTTCAATGTGTCATTTATCAATAAAAATGAGCATGCTACATGAGCATCCTCTAACTAATTTTTGATAATGCCTGCAGTCACTCTTTCTTCTCAATGAAGCCCTTCTGCACTTGTTGCACGCTTTACACAGCTCATCCAAAAAGCAAAGCATTAGTTCTTTAACTTGCAAATATGCTTCAAGAGGCAGTTGGGATAAATTCCCCTTATTGGTGCCAAAGATAAGGTTTTTCACATCCTTCAAATGGTGTTCTTGATCACAAGCACCAACCTTCCCTCTCAGAGAGTTGGTACAAACAGTGCTTAATGAAATGGGTCAAACTTGCTGTTTTAGAAAACCCAGGATATGTCTGGCTATGTCTGAATACGATGGAGTTTTGGGAGAGTTGTATATATGGTTGAAGCTTGACTTGCTAGAGGAGGTCACCAAGATGGGTCCTTTCAACAATGCATACGATATGCATGGCGCTTGGAACAGTGGGCGATTTCACCCAGTAGTGATTTTCAGCAATGCCTCAACTATATCTGTGTGCAGCAAGAGAGCTCTGAGTCAACTGGCCGGACCCGGAGTTAAGCTATGCATGGTGTTTGGCAGAACTTAGGAGTTGATGTTTAGCTATACCTCACCTATAGGTATTGAGAGAGCCTTGCCTCTTCAGAAGGGGAGGAGCTTGGCATGGAGGATGGTGGCAAACAGGCAGTGGATGATTTAACTTGGTCAATAACATCTAATCAAAGAGGGGCACAGGGGCTGAGATATACTATCTAAAAGACATGTGACTCACTTACAACAGGTAGTCAATTGTAATGAGTATTCATGCTGTCATTACCACTTCTGCTTTTTCGGTTCTTAGGCAACACATGCTATATTACAGTGACGTTTAAGTGTGCTTAATCAATGAGAAGCGTTGTAGTAATTTGTTAATACTTTAGATTTACCTACAGGAAATCTCACTTAATTTGAGCAGAGTCGCAGGTTTCTTATAGAAATACAATTTCTGCATAGATAGCACTGCAAAAATGCAAAGGTGTGCATATTCAAGCCATCAAATACTCTAAAACAGTATTGCATTAAAATCTACTTTAACATCACACAATACTGCTAAGATGTCCCAAAACAGTGCATGTTTCTGTACTAACTTCAAAAGTAAGCTGTAGTCACTTCTCCATTTATATTTTACCCTTTAAAAACCTAAACAATCCGCTGCCTATCCCAGACCTGGGTAGAGGAGGTAAAACTGGCTTCCACTTGAAGTTCATTCTTTTGGCAGATGGTGCCAAGCTTCACCACAAACCAAGATACTTTATTTAATGAATCACAAAATATTTACATTATTTATGTTTGGGGAGATTACAGTGTTATAATATAAATATATTGCAAACAGCAACTCACTAAGAACAGGTTAAGTGAGCATTAGCTGATACAGAGTTCAACCGTTTCCAGTGCTGCAACTTCATGTATGAGGGAGACTTTACTTTAATTGGTAGATGGTATTTGATGCTCTTTAGCCTCACTAATGCTTATGACTTCATTACTTTCCAGTTTTCTATTCAAACAGGCTACAATAAGAGAATATCCATTAGTTACAGTTAGGTCACAACCATTCAATCTTCATACTGAGCAGAAATCACTACTGGAAGATAGGAAGGGTCTTAGGTCCTTTAGAAAGCCTGGCAATATGTGAAGTACATCGCGAGCGGCTGAAATATGTTGACCAACACAAGGTAGTAAGGGAGGAGCCCTAACAGTTGCCAGACACCCCCCTCCTGTTTTTAATCTTTAATAAGGCAGGTATGATGAAATAATGCATTCAAGCATTGCCTATATTAATTCAATTTTAATATCTTTCCACTGCCCTTACATTTTCACAGTCCACACACAAAAAAACTAGAATGTGCTTACAGCAAGCCAACCTTGCATCAATTTGGTGCAGGGGAAGGAGGCCCCTGTGATGAAGAATGCCACCTAGTTTGGGTGAGGGGTAATTTTTTTTCTTTTTTAAACAATAACCTAAAAGTACAGTGAATAATGCTGCACTCAGGAAACGAATGAGTAAAAATGTCCTTTCACAAATTCAGAATATCAGAGCATACATCGTGGGGTTGAACTGCAAGCCATTTAAAGGTGAGGAATTGGAGATGTGTCAGGCAGACATAATGAATTAAGGTTTTGCTGTGGGGAGCGGTGCTATTTTTAACTAATAGATGGTAGAGTTTTTCTTCAAGTTGGAGGGCTAAAGGACGGAAACAAAGAGTAAAGGGGATACACATTATTGAAGTTCAATTGTTACTTTAGCCTTACCATTGGTTTAAATTATATGTTGCAGTGGGAAATATGGATTTGTCATCCTGTTGGATTATAGTGGGTAATGTACATAAAACCTTGAACGCCGTGTGTGTTAAGGTTATGCTAAAATTCAACAGGTTTGTCATCAGTTTTTAATAGTTTGTTGAGAGGGTCTGGCATATAATTTATATCAGGCTACTATTTTCTAGGTAGTTTCGAAACAACTGTGGCCCCTGAAATAGGTGATTAAGTGCAAAACCACAGGCGACTTTTGCAGAAGACTTGGAACAGATGTTGAATAGGTTAGAAGGGACCACAGATGCACCCTCAAAACAGTACCAGTTTTGAAGTAAAGGCCCATGGTCAGTATGGTAGCTCCATAGTGGCCCATGCCTCCTTCCCAAAGGAATTCAAGGAAATGATTTATCACCGTCTCTGACATTGCTGGGCCCTTCCAGTTGGTAACAACCGGACTTACACACAATGTCCAGGTGGCTTCTCCAGTGCCTACACCTCATCCCTGGTCTTATCCTTTGTATCAGTACCCACCCTCTTGAGGGCAACATCTCATAACACAGGTCCAACAAATCATGCCCAGTTCAGTTCCCACCTCCCCCCCACCATCTGTCTCACCCCCTTTTAAAAACCCTTCCCTGTGGCCCCTAACAAATCGGAGTGCTAGAAACCGAAGGCTCCGAGCATATAGCTGGTCCTAGTGAGCCCAAGACAGTCAACCTATTGGCAGCAGACTTGGATGAGACAGAATTAAGGGCTCTGGGGACGTTGGGTAGACAATTACCATCTCAGTCATACAAGATGGAGAATGGGGGTTTATTGTCGTCTTTTCACTAATACAGTGAAAGACAGTTGGAGGAGTAACAAAGATCAGTAAAACAAGAACAAATAATGTAAAAACAGGCTTGAAGAGCATTTGAAGAATTGTTTATTGCGGTTTTCACTGCTCTGTGTACAATCAGTTACTTTTGAAACAGAGACTGTCAAAGCCCAGGCAAATATTGTTGGGACTGAAAGTAATTATTATTACAAACAGTTTGGATGAGGGGAAAAAGGGCTATTCTCAATATTCAGTAGAAGCAGAGAGAGGTGAACGCTTGGTTAGAATTGGTGTTTCCCAAAGAAGGATTTGCCAGACAAGGTAATTCCATTCATGTCCTCAGTCATCGTAAAACAAGAAAGAAGAATGTTGGACTATCAATAGGAAAATGAATATGCTGTGTTTTAAGTGGTATTGGCAAAGCTAATAGGGCACTCCTTTGTAATGCAAGGGCCAAGCTCTTTATAAAGCATTGTTAAAAAAAGCAAAAGAAAAATATTTCAGGACAAGAAAACGTATCTTAACCCAGGAAGCGATGTACAGGCCCCCAGAAGAGACTTCTCCCTTCTGGTCACTCCAAGTACACCTATTGCTACAAATGCTGCAGAGTGAGTGCGCAAACCTACTCCTCCCCTACGCCATAAATGCTGCCTTTGTGTGTCAAAGGCTTAACTTCTAGGCAACATATGGAATGTAGGAGCTAAAAGAAAACCAAAAGTCTACTATTTGGTCACAAATCAGTAAAAATATACCTGTTGTTGTGCTTTTACAGATTAACTAGGAGGGCTGGGGAGCACCACCGAGAGGAAGGAAACGTGAGTGAGGAAGCAGGACATGGGGAAGTGTGAAAGAGCAAGAAAAATATATGCACACCCATGAATTACTCAAAGAAAAAGAAAAAAATAGTTCCCGTATGTAAGCCGTGGAAGGCTACAAATCATTCAATTGCAAGGATGGTAAAAGAGAACCTATGCACCAGGGGAAGGACAAATACAAGAGAGGAAGGAAAGCAAATAAAAAAGAGTCAAGCAAATGAGACTGACAAGAAATCCAGCAAATGATAAACAATGAGCTGACCCAAACCTACCCCAACTGTTGGTACTGTACACAACAGGTTTGCTACAACAGAAAAACGCTAGCTTTAGGCAAGCGCTAAAAAGGCAAAGAAAAAAAACTACATAACTCTTACGGACAGGGAGCCAGCAAAGAGTCTGGTCTGAAACTCACACTTTCAATAAAATTGAAGTTTGGGTGTTGTAGTTTGCTTAGGATCCCAAAGTGCGGGCACCTCAGGCTTTATGTTATGATTTAAGAGACAGGTGTACTTTCCTGGCTTCCAATGGAATAAGTGGTTTGGAACCAAAGAATCAGTAATCCTTCTTGTCTAACCCAGAGGATCACCAAGAAAAAGAATGAGGAGGAATTAGTCCTAGTAAACATATCTGTCCCATTTCTGCATCCCACTTTAACAGATGTTGCTTCAGTCAGACCAGTTCAGGCTTGTTTGACAGGAAAGTTATTGCTGAGTACTTCAACTGCTTCCCTAGTACTATTCCCATGTGGAAGTGGATAAGAGAGTTTGGTCTTTTGAATTGAATTTGTCTGAATGCAGCTGAATCGTACTCCTAAATTTGGGTGTTTTCTTGTTTTTGAAAATTGAAGATGAGGGATACTGATGATATAATCATTTGCTTTATTTTTCCCCCAGATATAGGCCAGCAAATTTCATTTCCAAGGATATTGGCCAATTGCTCTTGCCGCTCTCAAACAGCCCCTCTAATGGAGGCCCTTACAATAGACAAGAAGGGATATGGCTGAGGGCCAAGGCATCAGAGATATACAGTTGTTCAGGAGCATCCTGCAAAAGGGCACCTCTGGATATTAAAGGATGAGGGCTTTATGCCTAGGCGATAATTTTATCTAGTATTTTTACTCTTGCAATACCTTTCGCAAAAACAAGGTTAACCTCAAATGACTGTTCTCGCTTTCAATAAAAGCTGAAGAAGCACGACCCTGCCCAAGCCTTGAGCTTTGCAAATCTTCCCATCTTCCAGATCCCACAGACCATAAAGGTTCACACAAGAGGACATTTGTTCCAGGACCTTGCATTCACACACGAACAATGTGCTGGAAATTCTGCAGAAGGTACAAAATCTTAGAACATTCAAAATGTTCTTGTTCATCTAGCCTTTGATTCAGTGTCCAGTTAGAGGTTACTTTAGGTTCCTCTTTCAAGGTCTTACGTTTTGTAGATCTTTTTCGCACGGGGGAAGCCTTATTAGACAGCAGCACACTCAATGAAAAAAATATATATATTATTCAAGTATAGTAAATGTGGCAAAACGTTTCACACAAAAATTGTGGTTTGACCAGGCTCAAGTTTGCCCCCTGAAATGTATAAGATCAATGGAAAGCGATGAGAGACAATGTGTGAAAATGGCCAGGAGTCTAGATAAAAAAAATGATAATTTAGTCGAAAGTATACAGACATTGACTCTGTAGGGGGTATTTGGGGTGGATTAACCTCAATGTTCTGTTCGACTGGTTAAATGTGAAATTTGTAGGGTGCTCGTTTGTTTCCCTGACCGCACTAATGTTTAATATGCCGATATACATTTTGAGACATGCCATGTACCTTAAGAATGCCACAATGTTGGTTTGTTGTTTTTCTTTTTTACCTTTACAAGCGAGTTTAATTTTTTTTTAAAATGTAATGTGGTTTTGCTATTACTACAATGGAAGGGCTAGGAGAATGACCACAGGTTGTAAGGCCCATGTCCTACAGTCTTTCTCCTGTCTCAATTAATTTGTCTCTCTGTCTCAACTTCTTTATCTTTTTCAACCCTTTCCCCTCACTTGCAATTTTTTTGTTTCATCACAAAGTCTCTTCCATTTAGAATATATTGGATGGTCTCATTCAAACATTCCCAGCTAAAGCCCTTTACTGCCCATTCCCATGTATGTACCATCAGTATGTGATACGATCATACTTATAAGCCTCCACTGGCCCCACAGCTGCACCCAAATCTCCTAAACTTGTTAAGCCTCCTCTGAAGTGAGCGTCACTTGGACCAAGTGACAAAGGAAGTAAACAGAGACATTCTGTGTATGGTTCTCCTATAGTAATCAAGGAGGCAATACCAGAATCTCTAAGCTGTTGCACAACAGACAGCGCAAGTCCCTGTACACAGTTGAAAGACCGCACAATAGAAAATGTCACAAACACAAGTGTCTGCAGAGAGGGACACATCACACACTCTAGAGCCCATACACAACAGGAACCGCTTACGAGTAGGCGTCGATAAAATTGATGTTTTCTACTTCCAAGTACCACCATGGACATCTCAAACTTCGTTTTCATTGCCGAGAGCACATCATGGAACTTCTTGGGGCAAATAAAGTGTTCTAGATATGTTACCAGCCTCCACTGACTTTATGAGGCACGTCTGCAGTACAAAAATCATTGTTCATCTACAGGAGATAGCCAGAACCATACAAAATGACATTTCGTAAGAATGCAGATACTGAACTCGAGGTGCCTAATAATTGATGGTACATTGAGCTCTCCCAGCTCTTTAACTCCAAACATCTCCAAGAGCTCCTCTCCCAATGAAAATCATTAGTTGCATGCTAAAACACTGCGGATGGTGGCCTTTAATTTGGAAATGGACTTCATCCACAAGGTGACATTTTGAACAGTGCTGCGGCACCAACTTCCTACATTGGAGAAGATGTGTGATCTCAGAACTAGATGGCAACTCTTGCAGCTGCTCAACAGATTAAAAAGCATCAATTCACTGAGATGTATTTCGCAATAATATTAATTATATTTAAAATCTGTATTCACTTTTTATCTTTCGCTGTAGAAACATTTCTGGACATCACTGAACACAACTCAGTTAAACCTTTATGCCAAGTGATTCCTCATAAAAATACACCAGTTGACAAAGTTGCATGCAGTTTTACTAATCCCACGCCAGGCATTAGTTTCCTGAAAATAAGGCTCCCACAGGAGGAAACACTGTCTCGTGTTCCCGTTATATTCCCGCTATTTCTTGTCATTCATTACTAGTGTTTTTCAAATTCGGTATATATTAGTAGAATTGTAAATCAGTACTTCTGATAACAACAGAACAGCACTGGCTGAATTTAACAATTCTAATTCAAAACTGTCAGATTTGGACTGTCAATCCAGAACACAGGGAAAGTTCTCTGTGGGCTGACAGAGTGGTCTGCTTACAGAGCATGCTGTAGCTTACACTATAAGGCTAAAGCAGCCCTAACAAAGAAGCACACAATATTGTCATATGCACATACATTAACAGTCTTACAGTCACTTTATAAACCTCAGAATGAAATGCTTTGTTACAGAATTTTTAACTTTTTAAAGTCTTTTTAAAGTTGTATTAATGATGTTTTAACCTGGATGATATTGTGGTTGTCAATGATCTCCAGGCTGGATCCTTGCCTTTTCTATCCACCTTTATCTTGGTCTTGCTGCTGTTAATGGATTTCAAATATTGTATTCATTATATAGTGTTTGCATATTTTGCGACTGCGGCACGATAGTCACTTTATGTACCATTAAGTGCAATATCATGTTCTCATTCACCATATTTTTGGTTTTGCTAATAATATTGTGCTCTTATATAATGTTTTAGTGTTTGCACTAGTGGCAAGATAGTCATTTTATGTACCATTAATTGCAACACCTTCTTAAAGGTTGGACATTTTACATGTTAGCTTCACCCACTATTGGGGTAGCTTCTATGTACTTTTGAACTCAAACTGGTATTTTCAGATATGTTATGTTATGTTAAGATAGCTTGTAGAGCGCGCAGCTGCCCCAGCAACGGGGCGTCCCGGCGCTTAGCAAAATAGAGGCTAAACAGCGAGTATCCCTCCTAAGAGAAGACAGGAAGGGCCAGGGAAGACATGTGGGACAAAAGAAGGGGGACCTAATGAGGGAACAGATGGGTCTTTAGCGCTTTACGGAAGGTCAGGTAGTTGTCCATGCTCCGGATGTGAGATATCCTTTTTATCTGTATTTTAGTGCATACACGCATTTCAAGATTTTAAGTGGACCTCCTCGGAGTTCCGCAACATTAAAAAAAAAGCTTCAAACATACATTAATAGTAATCAATGTAATGTTAATTGACACTGTGTCAGGCCCTCATGTACTATCATAATTCAGGAGCTGCTCTAAAATCCCCTTGCATTTTAGAAAATATATTTAGGAAATGGTGCTATATAATGCACCAGTGGGTCCTATTTTAACAAATCTTTTGGGGGGCAGAGAACATACTAAAGTGCTGTTGGCAATATTGGACTTGTTCGCTTCACACATTTGGTTGGAGTAATTCAGTGCCTGTACAAAAACAGTTTGCAGGCCTGCTTGTGGTCGAGTCCTAGTCCATCAGACAACTGATTAGTCAAAAGAGGCAGGGGCATCCTAGAGTAAATTATTTAGTTACTGGCAAACAGTAAGGGAGTTCTCCTCTGCAGAAGTCCAAACAAAGACATGTAGGTAACGCTCTGTTCAACTGTGAGCGTTTCCATTTTGCGGATGTTTACAGAAATCATATAAATTAAACAAAACAAATCATGTGAAGTTCTATAAAACCAAATAATTGGGCTATTACACTACAGCCGTCAACAAATCCACAAAATAACTTTTAGAAATAAAAGTAGCTTCAACTTTTACACAAAAATTTGAGACAGTCTATCACTGAGCAGTAATATCAGTAAACAACTCAACACTGCACGAATCCCATTGGTTCCTGCGGTCTGTGTCCCTCTACCTGCTCTAAATGCAAAAATGTATTCATTTAAATAATAATACACATTTATTTAGGTGACATTTTACAAACCCAGTTTTGCCAAATGCACGCATGGTCTACTTTGGGAGATCAAGCTATGTCCACTATATATGCAAGTCCCCATGCTCGCAAGCCGGCACACAATAAACCAAGTAAAAACGACAAAATTCAAAACCTTATTACCCAAAGCACTCCAAAAACAATGCATTTGCGTCTAACTGAAAGCAAAAGTAACACAAAGCCAGCAGATTGCGCATTACACCACGTCATACCAAATGCTCCACGAGTTACTGTATGTATGAACTGGGTCACAATCGCAGACATTTCAGTACAAGTGAGATAGGCAGCGATGGGCTTCTAGGGCCTACGGTGACTGCACAGGAAGTAGTGGCAAACACCCCCCACACACACACAAAGTACACAGGCAAAGTGAAACAGGTTTGTTGACCCTATTGGTGTGCAGACGGGAGAAATCCCCTCTCATTGTACCCATTGGTTAAGAGCTGCTAAAATTCCCCTTTGTTAGATATAGTGGTACACAGAACAATGTATGCCATCCACTTCTAGTACACAAGGCATTAAATGTTGATAGACGCCTTATCTATTAAATGGCATGCATCCCGTTACTGCCTCCACTAATACATGGGGCGGATCGACTCCCCGCCCTGTATGGCTGCTGCCTCTAGAAATGGATGGAGCAGATACTTTTGCTTTCTTAGGTCGAAGAGACAAACAGCAGTGAGAGCAAACCATGAACATTGTACCAATAGCGACAGGCCAGAAGCTTGTGCTGAGTGGTGTGGACTGCATGACCTCTACGCCAAAAGGGGGAGGAGGGATGTTTGGCACACATGGTTGTTGTGAAGAAGGGACAACGTGGCAGTCTGCAGGGATTCTGGATCCCAAGGCTGCCGTGAGAACGCTATGGTGTGCGGCATGCAGCGTAAGCATGGCTTGATTATACACGAGATGCAAGCACCTGGGCTTCCATGGCTGCCCTGGACGACTGGAGTCGTGCGTGCCCGGCTCACAGCATCCCCGGAGCAGCCGCCCACTGCCTGCCAAACAGCAGGTTCTCGCAGTCCGCAGCTATTATTAGCCCAGGACGGGAAACTGATGAAACATTTACTATCACCGGCCTCGAGTCTCCCCTTACCATCCACATCCGATCCATTAAATAGAAAGTGTGTGTGCGTGGGGGCGGCGGCCAGACGTGCCTGTGTTTACATGGCAGCCCAGCCTCCCTCTGCTCCTGCAGAGCGGCAGCATCCCCTGGCTCCAAAGAAGCACAGGCCAGGGGGTGGTCCACCCCGCGCAAGAGCCACCGCTACTACCAAATACCGCTCCCCCCCCCCACTACAATTTGTAAACACACGCAAATGCATAAGCAGCAACGCCGGTGCCGTCCAACTAGGCCAGAAATGCAGCCCAGCCACTTCGATGGGCTGTGAAGGGGAGGGGGCTGTCTGGCTGCAGGAGATGCAAACACCTCATTCATGCACAGCCGAGAGGGCCTGCGTGGTACCCCAAGGAGATCACATACTATGCACGATTACCATCACAGCAAACATCCCCTCCCACCTTTCTAGACAGTTACCTGCGACAGGAACGGAAAGGAGGGGTGCCGGGAAGGAGGAGGGGCGGCTTTCCCCTCCCTCCCCTGACCCCTCTGTCTAGCCGGCGGCTGGCAGTCAGGAGCGGCTCAGGGCAGAGGGGCATGGACGCCGCGCATTCTGGTGGGGGTCTCCTCCGGACCTGTCACTGTGCAGACGGCGGCCGCATCCTCCGCCTCCCTCCTGCAGCTGCCCTGGTCCCCTGTGCCGCCGGGCGGGGCCGCGCGCCTCTCTCCCCGCGCCACAGCCGCCGCCGTCGGGCTTGTTGACTTTCAGGAAAACTCCTGACGTCACGGGCCGCCGGAGAGGCTTTTCCTGCCGCCCCCTCTCGGCGCTCCTCCCGCCGCCCCGTGCACCGTGGCCGCCCTGCCCGTAGCCCCCTCCTCCCGCAAGCATCGCGAGAGCGAGCAATGCTCTACCGCATCCAGCAACAGTCCTAACCAGCAGCTTCCTCTTTATTTTAGGAAATATTTTCTTTCCTTCCTCTTCTTTTCGGATGTTTTTCTCTCTTCACAACATATTGGCCAATTGGGCTGTTATCACCACTGGCAATTCCCCCTCCCCTCTGTGACTTGTCTCACCTTTCTCTCACCCTCCCTTCCCGCGGCTGGTCCCATAACGGAGTCCCAAGGCAGCTATAACAATGTTTTATTGGCGTAGGCTACAGCCGCAGGCATTTCCAGAACTGTCTCGTAAATGGGGTTTCCCTGATATAACACGTGAAGTAGTAGTTACCCGAATGAACTTGAAAAAACATTTCCACATGTTTTGAGTCATATAAATGATCACACTTCCTACACAATGTATCATTCTGTTACGAAATAACGTTAGATTTTTCCTAACCAGGGCAAACGTTTTTCGACCCTCGCCGCATTTAAGAAGAGGACCGTTTCAGCCAACATTTTATTTTACAAGTTCTTTTCCCGCCATCGGTCGCAAACGATTCTTCATTTCTTTGTAGGTTAATGATTCATCCTTTATTCCTCTCACTTTTGGAAATTCTTCTGGGCGATCCCAACTGTTTTAATACAGCATTGCAATTATTTACAAGTAGATAAGCGAAGGCCCTGGGTGTGTGAAGTTTTACATTGTTTTGCGTTATTTTATGAGAAGGCGATATTAGTGCTTACTTGTATGACTGGAGACTGAGCCAGCTCTTATACCCAGAGGCACTAAGCTTTTTTTGTTTGAGGAGTTACAACCACTCAGCATTCCTTTGTCACTTTATTTGATTCTCGTCAAATGTATATGGCAGAAATTAGTTCTCAACGCATCCCCGTTAATGGTTAGTTTCATTCGAGGTAAAACGTCGGTAATGGATTTTAGCTGAAGTTGGTTCATGTGAGCATTTATTGCAGTAAGTTATTTCTTCTATATCACCTGGTTTGTTGAAGACCCAAAGCAAAGTACAGATATTTACAATTATTGATTTATTTTTTTAAAAGTGTCTTCATTAGAAGGGTTACAGACAAACAATAGTAGAGTAACAGTCAGCACGTGTTTTGCCCTGTATAACCGTGAGGCTGGGGCTTCCTCAAGCCAGTTTATGCCTTACTTCAGCATGGTCTGCTCCATTTCCCCCTTTCCTCCAAAAACCTTGTTTTTCAAAAAGTAAAAATAACAGTTTATTTAACCCAGATTTTTGTTTTGGGGATTTTCAAAAGCGTACCTTTTTTATAATTTGTATTTAGTACAGTACAATTAAATTGGATGACGAGTAACTGACAGATGAGAAGTTGACTTCTGTGTTTATTACGTCTTTGTAAAGTTGGTGTCTTTACACCATCCTGGTTACTCACTTTATTGTTTTTAAAGAAGAAAAGATGATTGACGTTTTTACCTTTATGTGGATCAAAGGGTGAAAGTAGCATTAGGTCTAAAGTTCCAATCAAATATTCAAAACCTTAAAAAAAAAATCGAAACTTAATATAAGAAAAAAAAAGTTTAAAAAAAGACAGGAATTTTGATAAAATCTGAAAATATTAAATTATATCTAAATACAGTTTGTTCCTCATTCAGAGTTTCTCAGATAATCAAAAAGCGTGCTCAAATGGTGTTTGTGTCTGATTTTTGATCCCGAGCTTGGTGCAAATTGCACAGAGACCTACAACTTTACACTGCAAAATCTCCAGAGGTACAAGATGGAGGAATTTTCTCTGGTGTTTCCTTCCCCACGCCAACTTTCATTTCATTACAGGATAGAAATGGGGCCAATTTGCATTATTTTAAGGTATAGTAAAACAGCAAACACAAATTTTCCCCCATTCTGGCCTCTAAAACTGAGAATGTGGAGATTAACCTGTCTCAGTAAACGAGCAATATATGTGGTACTGTTTTTTTCCACTGGGTGATTACAACAGCCACACAAACCAGGGCACTTAAAATGACCAGCTCATTGTTAAGGGAATCGACTTTAGGGTAATAATAAGAAAAATGGTCGGCATAAGCATTATCGTTAGGCTTAGTTTTGGTTTAAAGTTAGGGTGAAGAAGTAGTTTAGAATTTGGCTTAGTGGCTTGGATAGGGTACACAAAGATATGGGCTAAGTAAAGATGTTAGCGTTGGGGTCAGGTGGTCAGGTTTATGGTACCTTTCAGCATAGTCCTGTAAAAAAAAAAAATCAGATAAAGGAGAACGAGAAATTGAAAAACATAATTATCATTCAAACTATTGTTTTTTCTTGCTTTAAATTCAGAAATTTCAAACTAGATGTGTTTAAAGTTGCACATGTTGCGCAAATGTCACTTTGAGTCGAACTCTAATTTAAGTTGAGTAACAATCCTTTGGGGACCTCAACAAAGCTTTTAGACTATATAGAACTTGGAGTTATTGTTGTACATTTTCACTTCGGTTCTTTTCACATTGATGAGATGCCAACTGCACAATAGCAACCTGATGGAGAGTTTGTAACAAGATATAGAAGCAGTTTAATATACAATTAAAAATAACCGATTGGCATGCACATCTCATGCAATGACGTAAATGATGCTTTGCTCTTTTCCATGCAAATGAAGTGTATTTTGTACATTTCAGTTATTTGCAATTTTAGTTAAACTTTTACAAGACCCAGGATGGGTAGCAGAACCGTTACACAGAAGAGTATAGTTACATCACTTTAGAAAGGATACATAAAAGGATAGTTACATTGACAGAAGAAACTACACACAACCAAAGGACATACGCATTAAGGTGAAAGTTGAGTTACAACCACAAGAGTACTCATAATACCAGCAGCTGTAAGGATTAAAACAAATGAGAAACATCATATAGGCATTTGTGGCTAGATATGTTGAAGGTCTCTGTGCTATCTACAAGACATGTCAGTGAACATTTTTGGGGAATTAAAAGTGGCAGTGCTATTGAAAGAGAAAAGTCTTTAATTCCTTTTTGAAAACTCCAAAATTTGGATTTGTTCTGGTGTATGTTGGTTTAATTTAACCTGCATGCTAATCACAGGCGACTCCCCTCGCCCCCAAATACTTACCTGTTTATCTACAGAAGCGCCCGGGGAGAAACTGTGTGTGGTAACCAGATCATTGCTCTTTTTTCCTGTTTGTCCAGATTATGAGTTGCACAGTAAAACAGCAGTGTGATTGTGCTAATGCCTCATTAACAATTAAGTAAATTTACATCATAGTAGAAATATACTGTTTCTCCATTCCACCAAGAAAGATCTCCTTACCACCATCAAAAAGCTTGCATTAAGTTGGTGCAAATAAATGAGCACAACCCTAAATAACAATGTTACTGCATTATATTCTCATGTAATACATGGAATCCTTCTATCCCTGTTGAAAAACCTGTCTTAATGTCATTATAATCGGTGACTTTTGATGCACTCACTCACCGATTATAAAGAAAAGACGTCAGAACTCAACTGTAATAACTTATTACAGTTCAGTTCCACAGTTACAATGCTCGCTGCCATGCCCAGCAGCCAAGAGAAATGCTGGTCAGGTCACAGAGCATAATTGAAGCAGCTGTTTAAGGTAGAAAACGAAACATAGCTTTTCTTTCTCTCTGCTCTGTTTTTCTAGCTGTAAAGTGACAACCAGAAAGGAGATATTACTGGCAAAATGTTTATATTTTTACACTCATAGGAAATTATAGAAAATTTTGAATCTTTCTTCATATTTCTAAACATTCTGAGCTATTGCATCGTTTATATTTTTTATTTAAAAAAATGCCATGTATGAAACTGATTCCAGTATCTTCTAGCAACAAATGTCACTCTTTTTTTTTTTATTCATTTAACCTTGCACTAGAGATTCTATTTTTTTTATACTTCATGTTTGCAAACATGCTCTCTCTTTTGTATGAAAGATCTAAATACTAAGGATTTAAGTAGTTTGTGGGAAAGGTGATGATGTGACCATGTATTGTAAGGATTAAAGTACCCCCTGCTGTACATGATAAAAATATTGCAAGTCACTTTTGAGTTCCATTACCATATAAAGCACCTCCTCTGTGACTTGCAATGTCCTTATAATGTATGGCAGGGGATACTTTATCTCATTATTATTTGCGTGAAACACAAAAATCTGGACATTAAACCCCACAACAACTTTATTGCAGATAATGGGTATTTCCTACATAGTTCAAGCAGTACTCAAAATAAGCCCCTTGTAGACATTGGCAGGTGAGCAGTGGCAAGTTGTATATTTTTACAAACTTTTTGCAAACTTTTTATATTTCTTAGAACCACACAAACAGAGGATTCATATGACTATTTTCCCATTTCTGGTTGAACACCATCATGATCTGTAAATTGATTGAGTTCAGTTTCCTAAAATACACCAGGGGATGTCACAGCAGTTGTTCTATAGCTAGCACATTAATGTCCTTCCTGTTCCATTGATCAGTGTTTTTCTGTCTGTCTTTGTATGAGGAAGTTCTTATTACTGCACTAATAGCATTTTCTTACAGGTTGTAAGTGGGTTCAAAGGCTTTATTATGATGTGTTTCAAATATTCTAAAATATTCTGAATCGTTAACTCTCGACTTACCTTTACTATTTTTTAAAGCACATCTAACATTTAATGTTCATAAATGTTTATGTACATGCATGTAAAGCTTATATGATTTAATTCTCTCTGACAATACAGTTCAGTTGTTCAATGTGTCACAGTATGTATTTAATTTAAGTCATTTATTGCTTACTGTTTTCTTATATTACTTCTTTGTTGTCGGATTTTTACATACAGTAGGCAGTTGCTTCCCAGTAGATAGAAAATGTAAAGAAAAATTATACACAATAATCCACTTTATTTGTTTTTATGCCCAGCCACAAAGCATTCTGCAGATATCTGCATTTAAAGTCACAACTTATTGAGGGAACGGTAGCGGATTCCAATCTATCTATATCATTTGTTATAGATTAACTATCATTGGTCATTTGCAAATATCTTTTGCATCCTATGAATCACACATTGTGCAAGGATTGCATAGAACCTTTTCAAGGGATTAAAAAAAACTAATATCAAGAAACAAAATCTGTTAGTGAAAAAGATGGTACTCAGCAATATATCGGCTACCAAAAATGGGAAATGCTTGAGACCAATCATAACCATGAGGTAATCCAGTATATGGCAGGGGGTTGGGAGGGGGACTCTGCAAGCATTTGAAATTTGAGGGAATCCACTTTACAGAGATATGTTGCTCAGGAGGTCAAGAATAGAGTTGAAGGGTGCCTATCTGATGATATCAATCTTCAGGGTACACAAGAGAATCTTCCAGTTTACCTGGCAGGAGCAGATCTTAGCGATTATACTCTTCTTTTTAGAATGTCTTATTTTACGTGTTGGTTCACAAAACTGTTGAAGCTTCGGGGAGTGGCCACGAGAGTGAAGGGAATCGGGGTGGTCATTTTCCTAGAGTACATGATTTCGGCATCACACTGAGAGAATTGACTTCGGTCTCGTCTATCAAGCAACAGATGTGTGGGAGAGCTGGGCTTTGTCATTAACTAGGCAAAAACTCATGCAGTTCTCAAACTATTCACTTTTGCAAATGCACAATGGGCCTTATGTCCTTGATGCTTCGCCTCCAACATTTAAAGATATAAGCAATAAAGAACGAACTTGGGTACATTACAAGGCTGACAGACAAACTGACCACAGCAGCAGTTGCTGATAGTGGTAGAGCTGTTAGGTTTTTCAGTCCAGACAGTCTTACTGGTACCTTTGTACTGTGGAGTAGTCACCACCTCTTCAGGAGTTTGATGACTTCAGAACAAGCAACCCACTTGGAAAATGGCAAATTGAAAATTTGTTGTTAGGTTGACTGAATGAAGGCTTGTAATTGGAAGACTATTGTTTGGGTGTGGCTCCAGACATACGTTTTGAGTCTGAGTGAGTAAGTTATGTTGGAGCACCAGATGTGGAGACATAACAACAGACATCAAGTGGTCCAGAGGAAAGTTTTCTTTGCGTATCAGTTGGTTCAAACTTCCAGCAAGATACTGTGCCATTAAGTGTCTGGTAGGGTCCATGCTGTATGTAAGTTAGCTGTACAATAGCTTTGCTGTAAGGTACCTCAGTAATCTGTGGAGAACGAGTTCCAAAGTACTTGCAGACATTGCATAGGAATTATGGCATTCTTGGCCAGCCTAGAAGATTTTGGGCAAAGGAGAAAAAACCTTAAAAATGTGGTTCCGATTGGAACTCTCTACAATGACTGGAGGTTGGATCCAGAGATATGCAAGACAATATCGGGCAGGTATGGCTTCTGCAACAGGCCATATCAAAGTAGGTTTTTTTCTTCAGGCAATTCTGGTTGCAGGTACCAACATAAGGTTTCGATCTGCTGGACAAGCTGGTGTATGCAGTGGCGGTGAGATTATACGGCAGCAGATGTGAATCAGGTTCTGAACTTTTTGTCTTATTTGGGGAAGAAGAGTCGGCCTATGGGGCAATACATTTTTTAGATAGGCCATCTCAACAGTTTATGTTTCAGTTGCCACGGCTCCACGGGGTGAACTTCCTTTGGTTTGAAAACTTCTGGGATGAATCAAGCTGATAAGGCCACAAAAATATAAATACTGCCAGTTGTGGGATATCATGAGAGTTTTGGATCTGTTTGTGTTTTGTCAAGCAAAATAATTTTTGGCCTGGAAGCCTGGATACATTTTCACCATAAGGAAAAATATGCTGTTATAATAAATGTAGAAAATGAAGAAGGCCCACTCATGTTAATGCAATCATCAGCAGAAAGTCGTGTGCAGATGTACGTATTCAAAGCGGAATACAGGCCTAAGCTATCTGCAATAGTCAAGTCAAGTCAAAGAAAGCTTTATTCGATTGCTATATCGAACAATCATAAAAGCACATAAAAATAAACACATCAATCATTTCATAAGATAAAAATATCATACAGTTAAAAAACCTTGTCCATGATTCATAGTGAAATTTAAACATAGTTAAATTATCATAGTTCCAAATTTCAATAAAAGTTGATTAAATAGACATACATTTCCTTTGACTCAATACTCGCTTTAAGAAAGTTACAATCCTAAAAACACTATGCTCATTATCCAAGTGTTGTAATGCAAGGAGAGCAGGTCGACATTGACGAAGCCCCAAAGATTTTAAAACTGGTAGTATACGAGCCAGCAGCCGAGAAGAATGGCTGCTCACTAGAGAGGCTCCGGAGCCCTCGCCACATATCCTGCATCCATCCGGCTGCCTAAGCAGTAAATATCCCAACCTGAGGTAGAATACCGGCCCCTGACTCAATCGGCGGCTAGAGTGGCGTAATAAGCGGCCAGTGAAACAGTGAACAAAGGTGGAATCGGGCAGACGCGGCTGCTACGCAGACGAAAATGGCGGCGACGGGGTGAGACACATAGGAGGCTCCAGGATTCCTGCGGAGGCTCGCCGACTTCCCCAGATCTCCGGGGGAGTGAAGGTGTTGGGAGCGGGACGGGGAGCAACCCGTGATCGGACTCCTGGGCTCTCCGGCAACGTAGTGTGGTCTAACAGCGGCACCGGAGGGAGCGGGGAGCCGCGCAGAGACGGGAATCGAGACCCCGGTGCTGGAGGCCTGCGCGGCCCGCTGGACTGGCGCTCTGCATGCGGACCCCCGACACGTCGGCCACTACCCAGGACTGCCGCACCATAGTCCCCTGCCCGGGTGAGAACACACAGCACCATACTCCGCGAACGCCTGGGGGCGGGTGGCACTACGGCGGCTTGCGGGGGCCGGAAATCTGGACGGAGACCTTCCGGTGCTGTAGGAGGGCCCCATCCAGTGTGCACACCATAGCGCGCAAGCAGGCACAACGTGACTAGAGCCCCGCGGGACGGCGCCGGTGGGTGCCTGGGGGCTGATCCAGCGCTTGGGGACAGAAGAGCCTTGCCAGCAGCCTGCACACCACTGAGACATCTAACCACACAGGGTGAGGGAGGAAATAATTCGGTGAACCCCGTTCCCCTGGGAGTACAAGTTTCCCATGGCGTATATAAAAGCCATACCAGCAACTGGGGAAGGAGACAGGAGCCCAGTCACACGAGGGTGCAACTCCATATTTCAAGGGACTAGTGCACGAACGCGGGGCAGGAGGTCGAGAAGTGGCATGGACACCGGGGACCAGAACCCGGGAAACCCGACAGGCCGCTAGAGGGACAGACATCCCCCCTGGGCAGGCGGCGGGGAATACCGGGACTGGTCTTGGAGGGCATACGCGATTCGCCACAGCACAGCCAGGAAATGGCGAGCGGAAGGGGGCCCAAAACAACGGCCCAGAACAAACTGGCCAAATTCGCCTGGAATAAAACAGGGGAGGGGCAGGACACAGCGCAATTGGAGGCCCCAGATAAGCAAAGCAACCCCCAACCGCAGCTGGACCTCACGCTCCACGACATAATGGAAGCAATCACCGGGGTGCGTACCGCCCTGGAGGCCCGCATTGATTCGGTGAACATAGATGTGTCCCTCATCCGAGCAGATCTTCGTAAAATGGACACCAAAGTAAAGGACCTGGAAGATACAACAACTGAACTACGGAAAGACACCTCCCAGCTCCAACAGCAAGTGAGCAAACTTCAAGAACAACACACCGCGATGGAAAAACAACTGGATGAGTATGAAGGCAGAGCACGCCGGAACAACATACGCATCCTTGGTGTGCCAGAACGGGCGGAAGGGTCAGCGGCTGATCTCTTTGTAGAGGATTTGATCCTAAAGCACCTACAGCCTAAACGGCTTTCGAGCTACTTTTCCATTGAGAGGGCCCACCGTGACCCGGGGGGGGGCGACCGAAACCAGGGGCTCCCCCGCAACCACTCATCGCCCGTGTCTTTAATTATATGGACCGAGACATGATACTTCAAACGGCACGGGCTAATCCTCCGCTTAAATTGGAAAATAGTGTGGTCATGTTTTTCCCTGACTTTACCGCCAAAGTTCAAGCCCAGCGCCGCAGCTTTCTAGCAGTAAAAAAGGAGCTGCGGGACAGAGAAGTGAAATACGCCATGCTCTTTCCAGCGAAGCTTCGCATAGCATCAGGAGGTAAGACGTGGTTCTTCTCCTCACCAGACGACTCTTGGGACTGGCTGGAGGGATGGCGCAGAGTTGAAAAATCACGTAAAGAGCGCAATGGCGGACACAGATCGAACAGGTCCACCCAGGAGACTGAGCTGGGCGAGGATCAATCTCAGGCCGGGATGGGAGAAACAACGCGCAGTTGAGCAGAAGGTTTTCTGAACTGGGACAGAGACGCACTGGTCGCAGATAAGTGACTTAGAAGGGGCGGGCAGGGGGGACTCCCTGGACTATCCTCTTAACTAAAGGGTTTGGACATGCAGGGATTTAGGGTCTATGCCGTCTACCTGAGCCTAGTTGTGAAACAAAGAGACAAGCTCTGCTATAAGGGGGTCCGGATGTTAACCCTCAGACGCATTGAAACAATTTGTACTGTTAGCTTAGGGTGGGAGAGGGAGGGCTGACTGCCAGCACCTACTAGTATTTTGGGGGGGAAATAGGCACTCTGCCTGGTTGGGGTGTGGGTAGTTCGAAATCCACTGGCAGGGGGGCAGGGAGGGGGGATGCACCGGAGTTGAGGGAGGGGGATTGGGGAGGCAGGTTTGTTTGAGTTCACAAGTCACACAGTGTATAAAGTCATGTCTAGTTTTGGCCATTGCTACTAGCATAAAAGGGAGGAATGTCACATATCTTGCTGTTGTTTACGTGCCAAATTGTCTGGGCAAATGCAGGCATGGGGGGCCGGGACCGCGCAACACAGGAGATGAGCCCTGGGGTAACGTAGAGTGCTCCTGTCTCTTTACCCACTACGTGTATGACAGAGGCTAAGATAGACACATCACTCTCCGTGTTAACCTGGAACGTGAATGGGATGGGGGACAAAATCAAACGGGGCATAGTGCAGCAATATCTTAAAAGACGGGCCCCTGACCTAGCATTGCTACAAGAGACACACCTAGTAGGCAACAAATGCAAAGCCCTCAGACGGTCGGGATTCAAGCTCCTGATACATGCAGAATACACCTCGGGATCCCGTGGGACAGGTATCCTAGTTAAAAAAAAATTGGCACTTACACCGACGCGCACCTGGGCAGATCCATGGGGCAGATTTGCGGTTCTCGAGGCGCAATGGGAGGGGAAGGCACTCAATGTGGTCTCGGTATACCTCCCGCCGGCACTAGGTAAAGAAGCGCTGGTAGCCCTGGGGAAAATACTGGCAGACCTCCCCATGGGCACCCTGATCTTGGGGGGTGACTTTAACATGACAATGGACGACCGAAGAGATAGAAATCCACAACGACCAATGACACAACCCCATACACGCATGGAGGAGTTTACTATAGCGATGGGCTTAACTGATGTATGGCGATCTTTACAGCCAGATGGAACCCAATACACCTACTACTCAAACGCACACAAGAGCACATCCCGCATTGACTATTGTTTGACACACTCGGTAGCAATTGGCCACTTCCGAAATCCCCACGCTTTACCGAGAGGTATATCGGACCACTCTCCGGTGTGGGTTGAACTTACATACTTTAGCCATCGCCCGCGGGCCACCATAGTCCTCAGTCCATGGTTGCTCAAAATCCCAGATATTAAAGCGGAGCTACTTACACAGACCATCAATTACTTCAAAGAAAACGTCGGGTCAGTAGACTCAGTACAGACCATATGGGAAGCCTTCAAGGCAGTACTGAAGGGGCAGGCCTTGGCACTAAAAGTGGGATACCAAAAAAAAACACAGGAACGGATCACACAATTGGAAAGTGAACTCCAGCAGCTGGAGGAAGAAAGTGTCAATGCTCCCTCAGAGGCGGCTACGTATTGTTTAACGCTCAAACAGTCGGAATACAGGATTTCAGTGAGGGAACACATGAGGACCAAACTCCTCCACACTCAGCACAGGCTGTACAAATTGGGAGATAGGGCGGGCAAATTACTGGCATGGTTGGAGAAGAGGGAACAGGGGGAGAGATGGGTATCCAGGCTGACTCTCGGGGATGAGACGCAGATCTCAAACCCGCAAGACATAGCGGACGCATTTGCTGATCACTTAGAACAAATTTACACCCCCTCAACCACATACACGGCGGAAGACTCTCGCCAACTGTGAGTGGATATTAAATTGCCTACACTCTCAGAAACTGACAGAGATGCTCTAGACGAGGAGCTTACGGATGACGAAATTCAAAAGGCCATTAACTGTATCCAATCAGGGAAAGCGATGGGGCCAATTGGGATACCTATAGAATTTCTGAAAACGGTCACTTCTCAGGCCGCGCCTCACCTGCGGGCTATGTTTGACGAAAGCTATGAGAAGGGGATTCTGGCAGAAGACCAGCGACTAGCATCGATAGTAGTTATCCGTAAGCCGGGGAAACCCGCCGAAGACTGCGGCTCTTACCGGCCGATTTCCTTAATCAACGCCGAAGCGAAAATCCTTGCGAAATTGCTGGCCTTACGATTGGTTTCGGTGATTCCATCTCTGGTCCATCCCGACCAGTCTGGCTTCATGCCGGGGAGGAGTACGGCGCTCAATATCCGGCGCCTTCACAACGTTCTTGCGCGCCGCAAATATATAGAGGAAGACGCAGTGGTGCTATCCCTCGATGCCTCAATGGTGTTCGACTCTATCGAATGGCCATATCTGTTTGAAGTCCTGAAACGCTTGGGCTTCGGCCTGCCATTTCTGGGCTGGGTAAAGCTGTTGTACACGGGCCTGCGGGGCCAAGTGCGGGTAAACAATCGTACGTCACGAGTATTCTCACTAAAAAGGGGCACCAGACAGGCTTGTCCCCTGTCCCCCTTAATCTTTTCCCTGATGTTGGAGCCACTGGCCTCCTGGGTGAGAAGTGATGTTATGTTGAGAGGGTTGAAATGGGCGGAAGGTCATGATGACCGAATATCGTTATACGCCGACGATATCCTCTTATATCTCGCCTCCCCATATAAGTCCCTACATAGGGTTTTAAATATATTCACGAACTTTGGGAAATACTCTGGATATGCGATCAACTGGAGCAAGTCGGTACTATTTATCCTTCGGGGCCCGGTTCCCCGGCTTCCCCCAGGCTGCAAAGTGGAAGTGGCCCTGGAGGGCTTTTGGTACCTTGGAGTCTTCATAACTCCGGACCCCCAACTCTTCTATGATCGAAACCTAGCCGTTCCCTTGGACAGGTTGCGTAACAATGTCAAACACTGGAGATCCTTGCCCCTCTCCCTAGTGGGCGGCGCTGCCCTATTTAAGATGTTGGCCCTCCCACGCTTCCTCTCCATCCTTCAGAACTGTCCCACTAAGGTCCCAGATGCCTATTTCTCGAGGATGGAGAGTGAGGTCCGGACACTCCTGTGGAACGGCGGATCCCCTCGTATAGCGATGTGCAAGTTATCTAAGGGATGGTACGACGGGGGAATCGCCCTCCCGGACATAAGACTCTATTATTGGGCCTCGCAGCTCATGGGGGTAAACCAATGGGTATATCGCTCCCCTCTTGACCCGGCCTATATGCTGGATAGATATCAAATGGGCAGAGAGGGATACTTGGGGGCGTTATATACGAAGACCAGGAGAGGAAGGTACTTTGGCCCCACGGCCCACACAGTTGCAATACGGCACCAGGCGACAGGCCGCTTAGGATGGTCAAATGTGCTGACCAAAGCCACGCCACTGTGGTTCACCCAGCGACTTGGACTACTATGTAATCAGCCTGGGTTTGATAAGTGGGACACCATCGGAACACCATCGGAATCTCCACTATAGGGGACCTGGTGAAAAAGGGCACAATCCTCAAATTTGGGGAATTGAGGGAAAAATATGATATGGCCCAAGGGGAGATATTTAGATACCTGCAGATTCGACATGCCCTCACCACAGCACTTCCGGACATGAGCGAGATACCAGAGTCGTCCCCCTTGGAAAATCAGCTGCTGGATGGGCCACTGCTTAAAAAAGCCATATCACTAACTTACAGAAAACTGTGCAATAACTTACCAGACACGTTCCACAAACTTCGAGAGAAATGGCACATAGACCTAGGGCCCATTGACGATGAAGACTGGCAAGAGGCGCTAATTTCCCCGAGGGAGGCGGCCATCACCCTTTGTTTCCGACTAATTCAACTTAAAATCCTACATAGAGCCTATCTTACGGGGGTCACACTAGCGAAGATAGGTTCGAGACCTGATACGCTATGCCTGCGTGGCTGCAATCAAGACGTAACCTTTTATCATACAATTTGGGACTGTCCAATCATACGACCCATATGGGAGGGGGCCACGAAACATATCCAAGATGCACTAGGAAATGTACTAACCCTTACACCATGACTGGGCCTTCTCAATATATGGGAACAGACTGACCTTACGGAAGTGGAACAACAACTAACTACACTGGGTTACACCTTAGTGAAGCGAGAGATTGCGAAACAGTGGGGAGTGGCTGATAGGCCTTCACATCGGGTGTGGGCGAAGGAACTTGACAAATGCATGATTGCTGAGAAGGAGGTATTTAAGTCAAGAGGGTGTCCAAAGAAATGGGACAAAAAATGGGGCAAGTGGAATGTGTATCGAGGAGACCTATGTATTTCCCCCACGGTGGAAATGGAAATGCAACGCACTGGAGCGCGGCTCCTGGAGGCACCGTGACTGAACCTGAGATACTCTCCCTAATGGTTTAACACACTATGTAACATGCCGAAATGTTAATAACAATTAATGTATGTGACTTTAAATGCTGGGAAATCAATAAAAATATTTTTTTTAAAAACAAAAAACTGGTAGTATGCAAATTTTCCTTACATGAGTATAAAACCTGCAAAAAAGAACAACATGTATCGTAGAATGTACTGAGTAGTCACAAGGGCACATTTGAAGGTCTAGAGCCCAATCGTTCATTTTCGGAAGGGTAACAAGTCTGTGGAAAACCCCCAACCTGAATCTAGTTAATAAAAACCTATCAAAAACACCTGGTACAAAAATTAAATAGGGTTGAATGTTAAAAGTAGTTAAAATCAGCTGATTGTGCAGGACAGTAGGTTTTGTGATCTCGGATGACATTCTAATAGTGTCCAATAACAGAAGGCCCTCTTTTTTTAATTCCTTCCTCGTTATCATCCGGATGGTTCTCGGGTTGGTAAAATATTCTATGCGGCCTAAATCTTTTAAAAAGTCTCGAACGTATCTTATCCATGGGATCTTTGGGGCCCTTCAAAATTCAGACTGTCTATGAGAATGTCTCTATTTAACTTTGCTTCTTCTTTAGTCCAGAGCCTGTGCCATAAAAGAACAGGCTCTAGCTTTATTAAATCAGAAATGAAGGGCAGACCCAACTCCGCATGACATATATACGATGAAGTACTATTCGGTACAGATAGAATATATCTTAAAAAAGAATTTTCCACTCGTTGAGGCGGGAGCAGATCAGCGAAACCCCAGACCCCGGCCCCATACACCGCTGTGGTGACACACTTTGCTTTGTAGATTTTAATGAGCTCTTCAGGTGGTCTCCTACCCAATTTTCTTGCAAAGTTGGTAAGGGCGATTGTTGTTCTTAAGAGTGCTAGTTTTTTCGCTGCAACTGCTTGTACCCAGGTGTCATTTTGATCAAAGAGAATTCCCAGGTACGAAAATCTCTTAGTAACCCCAATCTTCTGTCCTGTCACAAACATGTCCTTAGATCTCTTGATACCATGGCCGCACCGCATAATAAAAGTCTTCGAGGAGTTTACTCTTAGACCGAGATCTTTCATAAAGTTAGAAAAACTGTCTAACACCCTCTGAAGGCCTACTTGTGTGCAGGACATCAATACCGCGTCATCCACGTATAGGAGAGCTGGTATTGGGCGTCCGGCTACTTGAGGGAAATCTTGGTTGTCTTTCAGGAGTGCCTCCCCCAGACCATTAATGTAAAGATTAAAAAGAAACGGGGCCAGGACACAGCCTTGCCTGACCCCTCTTCTTATTGGAAACGCGGCCGAGCACTCTCCATTCAAACCACAACGTACACGTGCCTTGGCATCATTATAAAAACGCTTAAGAAAATAAATAATCTGAACGTCAACCCCCATAACTTCTAATATTGACCAGAGTTTGCTGTGAATCGCACAGTCAAAAGCGGCTGTGAGGTCCACAAACGCTAAAAACAGCTTTCCCTTCTTCGCCCTTGTGTATTTCCCCACTAAAATTGATAGATTTAAACTCTGTTCTACCGTCCCCAAACCCGCACGAAAGCCATATTGTAGATCGGATAGGACCGCGTTCTCCTCCGCCCAATTCTGAAGACGTTCTAGTATTATTCGACCTGCTATTTTTGTTAGGGCATCCAATAAAGAAATAGGCCTGTAACATCCAGGATCCTGTCTATTCCCCTTTTTAAAAATTGGCACAATGATAGATTCTACCCAAGTAGGTAAGAAAGGGGTATGGCAGCTAGCAGCGATTACCTGGACGATAATTGGCCCCCAAAAAGAGGTATTTGACTTAAATAAGTCTACGGGTACCCCGTCTGGACCCGGGGCCTTACCGCCCTGACTTACAGAAAGTGCCCGAATCACTTCACCTAAAGTAAACTGCAGGTCTGAATAATGAGGTAAGGAGACTGAATTATGTTCCCCCTGACCGTTAATGCCCATCACGTCAGAATTTCCCTCATCATTATATACTTTAGAGAAATATTTGATCCATTGTTCCTCAGTAATGGCAATTTCAATAGATGGACCAGCTTCATTGGACAAAAAAGGTACTTTAACTGCTTTCCAAAAGGCCGAACTATCTTTCGCTATCGAGGCCTTATGTAATGCCTCCCAGGCCTCGTTTCTCAAAGTAATTTTTCTGTCCCTAATTGCTTGCTTGTAGTCCCCTCCAGCCTGCCTCACTCCAGTCATGTTTCTAGGTGTCTTGTGTAGCTCGTTTTTTAGATTAGAATATGCTAAAGTGCACCTAGAATCAAACCATCCACATGAATAACTCTTACTACTTTTCCGAGTGAACAAGAATTCTCTTATTACATTGGATATCACCTGGAAAGAGGCTAAAATACTGTCTGGGGCGGCTGTTTCACTCAAACATATCTCTAAAGCAGGTTTACATTTATCGACCACAGTCTTGATTATCACTGCTGGGTCTACCATTTACCAACGCAAAGAATACCCATTTGTTCTCCCAATGACTATATTTTCTAACAGCTGGTCATTTTTATTGGATCTAACAGATTTACTTGATGATAATATAATTGACAGACACAGAGGAAAATGATCACTCAAAGAGTTGTCTGCAACGCCAAACGAGTGTAGACTATGCGTGTGGTTATTTGACATTAATATATAGTCAATAGTAGAACATAGACCCCTACCATTAAAAGTCCAGGGTATGGGGACGGGTGATGGGCATAGTTCATTTACAAAACCCAAATCAAGACTGAAGATTACTTCATTAAGCTGCTCTCCCAACACAGAATGCCGAAAATGAGAAGTACTTGCCCCTTCTTCGTTTAGAAGACCGCATGAATTGTCATCAGCATTAGCGCATAATGCGCAGTTAAAATCCCCTGCCAGGATTAACGTCGTATCTTTAGCTTTGTTATTACTGACAGACTTCAATTCCCTGGCCAATTTTTTTACAATTACCCCAACTTTATCTGAAGGGATGTTATTATAAAAATTAGCCAAAACAATGCAATGTTTCGCATCTATATCAATTACAACCATTTGACAATAAGGTTCATCAGAAAGCATCGTTATCTCCTTTACTTTCAGACTACTCGATATATATGTACATAGCCCACCCTTGGCCCTTCCACTCAACCCATCTATTGCAGGAGTATGGTACGTCCTATACCCATTAATGTGGAACACTTCCTTGGCCCATGTTTCCTGGAAACATAGTACCTCAAATTTTAAAATAAAGTCCCACCACAGATGGTTATTTAGTTTGGAACGTATACCAGAAATATTCCACGAGGCGATGTTGCAAAGGACTACATTACTAATGTCTGAAACGTTAATAGGAGCTACTATTCTAAGTGGTACTTTATCTATATTGTTATATGGGTGGTCTGAACTTGGGCATCCTGGGGAATCAGTTAAAACTTCCAGGTTCAAGTCATTTTTCCCTGAATCCTCATCCCTGTGCCGTCTGATGGTTACAGAGGGAAGGCAATCATCTTTTCCTATCTGGATCGATCCAGAGTTGCTATTCTGTATGCGGACGTAGTCGCCCTTACCTTCAGACAGGCCGAGCTTGAAATTAGAATAAGCAACAATGCCCGGGGCCAGTCAGTCAATATCTTCCAGTGGGTTCAGAATGTCATAGCGATTACTCACTGGGACCATATATCTAGGCTTCCTACTCCCTATGAAATTATCCTCCACGGGTACGAACCAACGAGGTCTGAGGGGTTGATAAAAAAAGCCAAGGGGTAATATGTTTATGTCTTGGGTATTGACAGACCGATTACCTCCTCTTTCCAGGATTGTGTGCACCAAATTTGGTGAGCTAAAGGTTAGTACTACACAATCTCCCTGTAAGGGTTTTACTGAGTTACCCACCCACCCTATTCCCCGGGCCATTTTAAATTCTGAAAAGAGAGTATTATTTATGCCAGTCCTTGTACTTAGAAGGTGCAGCGACTTATTCATTAAGGTAGACCAGTGTTCAAAGACATTGTGTGGTAGGGGTGGAACATTAGCCAGGACAACCGTATAAGGGGTTGCCTCTGGCGGTAGATTCAAATTTCGTATAGGGTTGGAAAACTTTCCTTGGTAGTCTTGAGCATTTCTACCTCTCCCTACTTCCTCGTTTCTAGAGTTCATCATAGCACCAGGTACACCATTTTTAACGTTAACAGTCTGTCCACCAATCGTATTAAGTTCAACTGTACGATATGAGTGTCCCTGGGGATCTACTGAGGGGTGACCCACTTTTTTTTAAGGTGGATGCCCAGTTTGAGTAGGGGCATTTGCTGTGCTAAGGGTAATATTGTTGGAAGTAATCCGATTATTCGCATGCCCGCTGAGAGAGGTACTTGCAGGTTGACCATCCCCCTTATCCATCCCCCCATTACACGTTGTATCAGGGCTTATGTTTGAACTGATAACCGATAAGGCCGGGGGTTTGGTATTAGCAAGCTCCTCCAGCTTAGTTAATCTGGCTTCTACCATGGTAATTTTTTGCACTATTGGATCCAATAATACTGTTATCAGTGTTTCAAGTCTACCCCAGTAATCCTCCTTTTGTACACAGACAGGTGTCCTCTCTATTGCAGTATGTGAAGCAGCGTCAGGGGGTCCCTTATAGGCTCTCTTTCATTAATAACAGTTCTAGATTTCCGCCCGGTTACTTTTAGGCCGGGTTTACTCTGTTTCTGGGGTCCTCGACTCTTCCATTTTTTAGGTGGGGGTTCAATAATATTTTCCTCACTTAATTTGGCTTTCTGACCTCTAGTGGTTACAGTAGGCCTATCAGATCTACATTCTAAATCAGAAGATAAAAAGGAAACTATTTCCATCTCTATCTCTGTCTCTATGCGTTGCGATGGACTAATTCGAGGAGAAGACACTTCATGACTACTTGACATAAAAGGCTCTATTGGAACAGGGGCAGTAGGGAGTCTAATCTGAGAGGGCAAGGGCTCAAGAGATAATCAACGTTCTGTAAGTTTAATCTCATTGATAAGTGCTGACTCCGCCCTCAGTAAAAAAGCATCAAGTGTCCCTACGACACCCTGTCCTGTACCTAACTTCCGCTTACTCATGTTAACGGAGCAAGATCAATAACAATGGGGAGGGAAATATAAACAACACTTTACCGCAAAATTGCAGATTGTCCCAAATACAAAGTTCTTAGAGAATTGGCCCAGCCCGGCCTCCTTCGGTCTCGGACGGGTGCAGATCGGCCCGCCCTTGGCCCGGGCTTAGCCCGGGCACGCCCGCGCGCGTCCCGCACTGCGGGAGCCCTGTCGTCTCTTTAAGCGCCTCCTGGCGCTTGCTTGTGGCGTGGGCGGCGTACGCGCCGCTGGGGCTGCTGGGGCTTGAAGTCCTCTACCGGCCTCCCTCATGAGACCAGGAAAGCCCGCAAATGACTCCGGCGGCGGTGGCGGCAAGAAGAACAGAGACCAAAGGCAGGTAAGGAATAA